>JACJUY010003339.1:15234-46688 GCA_014220935.1 Platorchestia sp. MABIK
CAAATGCAAATGCAAATAAAAATATAAAAAAAAACAAAAAACCAAATGCAGTGACTTGAAGAATTAGCAGATAATTACTTGCGAACACCATGAAAAAAAAGGTGCTACTTACATCAAAAAATGTTCCAGCTTTAAAGTATTACATGAAGATTGGGTTTATTTTCGGTGAATATGGATGTAAAATGTATAAATAAAGAGAAATTTATTTATTTTTACATATCTTCGACCTTTATGATTGTAGCTATAGATTTCGTAATTATGTGATCTTTTTAGGACTGTGTACAAACAAAATTTTTTTAATTGAAATGGAGTCCGTCAGAGAATGCATATCTTCCTAATACACGAACGTTTATTTCTCCATCTGTATCTCTACTGCTTTGGTCGATCCTTGAGTAATACATCAATCATGGGAACCCCTGCTGTAACGGCAAAATATAGTCTCAGTAATTCACACCTCGAATCGAACTTCGCATTTGTTGAATACCTGAGATTTATTTTTCTCCGTGCATGTTAAGGTAAGCATAAAATGGGTTTGCATTCCTCAAGGATAGACTGTAGCAGAAAGAAATTGTCTTTGTATTTGAGACGATATTACGCAAATAGGAGTATGATACACCGCTTTATGCGCTGCGCAGCAGACATCGCAATCTTGGGTCATACTTACTCGCTTTTTGTACTGTAGTAGAGGTGTTGTTGTGTTTTGAGATGCTGCCTTATTTATTATTGTATGAAAATATGGTTATTTAGACGATTTTTTCGGTCAGTCATATAATGGTAGCGAAATTGTTTTTCTGTTTTTGTTTGTTGTGGATTACGAAATGTGCCCGTAGGAGTGCAGGAGAAACAATTTCAGAATTATGATTTGTTTACTTTAATTTCAGAAATTTACGAATATTTCTAGGTTTGAATAGGCATAAATATATCTTGACCAAAGTCAAAGGCATAGAAGGCAAGATATAAGACCCAAATGAGTGTTGTGTGCATTTGAAGAACATTTGAAGTATTGGAGGCTCTGACACCACAATGATTGAATGCCTCTAGTCTAGCCAAGGAGTCATCTCGCAATATCATAAGAAGTGAACTGAGCAAAATTCGACCGAGTGCTCATTTGATTTGTTGAACTTTTTGGGGGGTTGATCTTGAATTAAGTGTTTAAATCTTTACCTGCATTGAAGACATCATCATCTAGAATAATGAATTGAGATGCTAGAAAACGATGCCATACTACTGCTGCGGAGCTAAACGCAATGAGAGAACAAGCACAATACTTCAAAAGACCATGAGATCTAGCTCTTCCAAAAGTTGTTGATGTAAAAACTCGCTAATAAAAAGATGGTTATTAGGAGTTGTAAAGTTCTTGTTATAAGTACCAAGGTTGTAGCTAAATGTTATAAGGTTCTGGTTTTAGAGTAAAATCACTTGCATTATCACTATGCTCTCGAAAGTCAACTTTGTAATCACTGAAATGTCAACCGTACCATCGAAGAGATTCGATGCTTTCCAGATCCTAGAGAAAAGCAGAGGGGAAGAGTATTGATGAGTTTATGATGTCATGACTCTAGGTGGTCGGCGACCAAATCGTCTGCCATCTCATAAAGGAGGACGCAGGGAAGACTTCACACATTAAGGCTACAGAGCGCTGTAACTACAGCCTGAACAATGATATTCACCCGTCACCCGCAGTAAAGATGTTTGACAGCTAGGACTGACTATACAGTTGTAACAGGTCAACCAATCGGATTGAGTATCGATGTACCAGATCATAATTTATTCCATCCAACGTCGTCTGGGTACCGTATAGTCATGGGCATTCATTGATTATATTGATAATCGCTGGCTAAAACCAACTCGGGGTATAAGCAACAATCCAACTGGCTTCACCCCGTGGGGCTGAAGGGATGAAGGTTGATATCCCTTTTACTTGTATAGCGTTTCAATGAAGGAAAAGGTAAAATAATAATTGGGTCTTAAGTCGGTTTATTTAATCAGTAAGTAGGTATTATATTGTGGTAAAAGTGGGACACGATATAGTAGTAAAAAAGGTAAGGTAAGGTGGGGAATAAAGGGGTAGCATGGGTAGACCTGCAACGACAGGATAATTCAGAACAATAAAACATGATATTTCACACGACGTCACGACTAATTAAATCACTATACTGACTATAGACGCATGTGTTATTATTATATTATTAAATGATCAAATGACGAAATTAAACGACAAGAAATGAATTAAACGATTTTACAGGCAATAGGCACCTGTCATATTTAGTCAATTAACTAATTTGACGTGGCTTTACAATATTGGCTCATCAACCGTAGCTTGAATATTACAAGGTAAAACACTTCACTTGATCCGTACTAACATCTTCCCGGCTCGGTAAATAATTTACCCTTAAACACTAAAAACAATTAGAACATGAGCAGTAGTTATTTCAACAACACAATTATAGAACATTTACACCGACCGAAAATAGACACTCACCCAGACTGTTTTATGCGGGGAAACACGGCACGTCTACATCGTACCAGTGCTGGTAGAGAAATTGGCTGGTGTCTATAGCTTACCAATCGGTTTTGGCTGAGTGTTGTCAAATAACCTTTAGTATCTCGATGCTCTAGGCGCTTGTGCAATATTTACTTCATTTGATGTCAATAAAATGAAGTTTGCATCGCAGCCGACACTTTAGCTTCAATAAAAATTTATTATAATTTACACGAATTTTACTAGGCACCACAGGACTGACAGGCTTGAACCAAGTGTAACAATTGGCGTAATTTATCAGCGACTTGCTGCCATGTCGTTCAAATCATCACTGTGCACGCTCAATGTTACAGTCAACGTTATAGGGGTATCAGTCAAGGTCTATTGGCTACGGGCAGTTAAAGATTGGTGTATTGATGGATTTTCGCCTGAATTTTAATACTAAATTTAGCTCTTCTGTAAGTTTTCAACATCGTCGCAAAATCGCATTGAAGTTAGACAAGTTATCGGCAGGTAATATCGTTTTTGGAATAAAATATGATGCAAATTATCATTGTTCGAGTAGTTCAACCAATGAAATCTATAGTCAATTTATCTAGATTCTAGAGATCTCATGGCACTGTTTTATAACTGTTTTACTTAAAAAAATAATTTTCTATGAAGTTATTACAAAATAGTTTCATTTGGAAGACTTATGTAAATTTTCCATCAGGAGATCATTCTCTAAAATCACTAATATGTTAATATAATTTAGAGTTTGTTCCTAGCACTTGCGCTAGACATTAGGGTTGAGCGTTTTTCAACTTCTTGCAATTCGGTTTTACAATAGTGCAGAAAAGTCGTGAAAGTGCGTATAAACGATGTGTGCAAAATTTTAGACTTCTGGGTCGATTCCTTCATGATTCGAGGGTCGTTTGAAAATTTCGAAAATATGAAAAAATAACATATATTTGAAAAATTCTCCAAAACTCCACTTTGCTTGCTTCGAGGCCCCAATAGGTAAAAATCACCATGAAAACGTCTTTAGAATATATGTTCCAAATATCAAAGCTCTATCTTATCATCTTCATGATTCGGGGGTCGTAAGAAAATTTCGAAAATACGAGTAAAAACCATGTATTTGAAAAATTTTCAAAAAATATATTTTGGCTACTTGGAGGTCGCGATAGGTAAAAACATCATATAAACGTCTCTAGAATATATGTTCCATATTTTATAACTCTATCTTATCATCTTCATGGTTCGAGAGTCTCTCTGAAAATGATTAATTTTCCTAAAATTACGACAATTGCATCATATTCAATTGCAGAATAGCATTGTGTTTTACATAAAAAATTGTTTTGAGTGCTGTTTGTATTAATTATGATCATCGTTTGGTAATTTTGACTTGTGGTTCCGGGTAGTAAATGATCATACAGCTCTTAGTGTATTTCATGTGTTGTGATAGTACCACATCATACAAAAAATAATCCAGAACTCACCACGAGGAGGTGGCTGTACGTCGAGTTCGCCCCAACCATCCCATCCGCCCTATCACATGATGAGGCCAATTATCAGAATGAATATTCTTTCTTGGCTTCGAACAAAGGAAGTCTTTTCCTCCCTTCTAATTTACTTTGTATTATTCAGTCTCTTACTTCCATCCCCACGACAGTGGAAGAGGCATCTGTCACCATTTTGATGTATCTTTCCACTGCCTGGGTGTGGTTGCAGAATGACGTCAGGAGAGGTAAGTCGGCTGACCTTCTCTGGATGTCAGTGAGGAGATCAGTCGACAGATGCGTTGTCACAGGAGGTTCTGCCAGTTGGGTTGTTTGCCAATTGATTGTAAAATTATACTCGTGGGAATCAAACAGCAAGTTAGACAGTTCAATTGCGACAGAGAGGTTTGTCCTGTTGTTCAAGCTTTTATCATCCTACTGATGCCCAGTTTTCGAATGGCAACATTCGTATCATACATCATAGCAACAAAAATTACTTTGTACACAGCGAGAATATTTTGCTTGCTATGATGTATGAAACGAATGCTGCCATTCGAAAACTGGGCATCAGTAGGGTGATAAAAGCTTGAACATCAGGACAAACCTCTCTGGCAATTAAACTGTCTGAATTGCGGTTGGATTCCCAAGAGTATCATTTTACAATCAATTGGCAAACAACCCAACTAGCAGAACCTCCTGTGACAACGCATCTGTCGACTGATCTCCTCACTGACATCCAGAGAAGGTCAGCCGACTTACCTCTCCTGACGTCATTCTGCAACCACACCCAGGCAGTGGAGAGATACATAAAAATGGTGACAGATGCCTCTTCCACTGTCGTAGGGATTGGAGTAAGAGACGGAATAATACAAAGTAAATTAGAAGGGAGGAAAATACTTCCTTTGTTCGAAGCCAAGAAAGAATATTCATTCTGATAATTGGCCTCATCATGTGGTAGGGCGGATGAGTTGGTTGGGGCGAACTCGACGCACAGCCACCTCCTCGTGGTGAGTTCTGGATTATTTTTTGTATGATGTGGTACTATCACAATACATGAAATACACTAGGAGCTGTGTCATTTACTACCCGAAACCACAAGCCAAAATGTAACTAACGATGATCGTAATTAATCCAAACAGTACTCAAAACAATTTTTTTATGAAAAACACAGTGCTATCCTGCAATTAAATATGATGCAATTATCGTAATTTTAGGAAAATTAGTCATTTTCAGAGAGACTCTCGAACCATGAAGATGATAAGATAGAGTTCTAAAATTTGAAACATATATTCTAGAGACGTTTTTATGATGGTTTTTACCTATCGCGACCCCTAAGTAGCCAAAATATATTTTTTGAAAGTTTTTCACATATATGCTTTTTTCTCGTTTTTCGAAATTTTCTTCCGACCCTCGAATCATGAAGATGATAAGATAGAGCTTTGAAATTTGGAACATATATTCTAAAGACGTTTTTATGGGGATTTTTACCTATTGTGGTCCCTAAGCAAGCAAAGTGGATTTTTGGAGAATTTTTCAAATATTTGTTATTTTTTCAAATCTTCGAAATTTTCAAACGACCCTCAAATCATGATAGAATCGACCCAGGGGTCTAAAATTTTGCACACATCGTTTTTATGCACTTTCACAACTTTTCTGCACTATTGTGAAACCGAATTGCCAGAAGTTGAAAAAACCCTCCACCCTACTAGACATGTGAAATACTAGCGGCGCTAGCGGTAAACAAATCAAAACCTAGAGGCGCTAGCGCTAGTTTTCAGCACATATATGTACCATCTGGCAAACATCCTGAGACATTCATTGTAGTGCTATAAAAAATGTGAAGAGTAATATAAAAAGAAAATGTAACGAAAACTGCTTTGCAAATGAAAGAAATCAAAGAAATGTGTTTTACAGATTTTCCATATAACTAGAAGATACTGGAAGTAAAATAAAAAAATATACATATAGAAGAAAAGGAAATTCAGAGCAACTAATTCCTTAAAAAAGGTATTGCTGTTAAACTGAACTATTCATCGGTATTCGGTGTGGCCGCTGCAACATGGAGACCAAATGGTAACGTTTCGTCAAAATCGTCTACATAGCGGTACCATTTGGTTTGCCTAGCGCTACGAAGCCGTCAGATTTCGGCCCTGAGCTACGGTGCATATTTGGTATACGTATCGACACCATTTGGTAACCAAAATGGCGGAGAACTTGTTTGCCCATACTTATTTACGCGTATTCAGGGATCGTTTCTTTTTCCTGACGCGGCAAACAGATAAAAAGTGCCCAAAGTGTTTTTTAGCGTAGCATCTTTAGTTAAGCGTATTTTGTTTCAGTGCTCTGGTCTGGGGTTGCTCAAAATTAGGATGCTTACACACCAAAAGACTGAAAGCAAGAAAGCCAGCGAGAGAGAAAGATGTCATGCGATATTTATCACACACCAAACGGCAGCCATTTTGCTCCTGAAAGTAGAGAGAGGTCAATAACAGCAACAAGCGGTACAAGCATGTGTTAGTACCGTTGAATTTCATTCCTATTTGATCCCATTGCTTTGAAACATGTAATTTGTCACTGTTCTTTGGATCTTTTGAGTTTCAAAGGCACAATACAGCATAAACTTTGGATCTAAGGAGTTCAGTCTATGCTAGAGAAATTGAGCAGCAATCCTCTCTCGTCGATATTTCACCGAGCACTGCTAGAGGGTAGAGGCTTTCCGCCACGGTATACATAAGACAGGTAGGTCCACTTCAAAGGGAACAGCCTCTCCCAACCGTTAGACAAGCCAGCCAATAGGAGACGTTTGAGCTGATGACGTCACCAACCCCATACCACGTGATTCACACCACACTCGCGGCAGTGATGCTCTGGCTGCCGTACGTATGATTGCACCATGGCAGGAACTGCCGGGTTTCCGCACATACGTATCGAAAAAAATTAAATCGTCTGGAAACTATGATACTGAAAAACTTTGATAATCTCGTATGCAATGCTTAATAGCCACGTAATAATTAAAATTTGTGTGCAAACAGAGCAAAACCTTCATATTTATCAATACAAAGCTCCGTTTGCGACTCGCATACTCATTGTAATTCTCAAATTCAAATGTTTCTTTTCGAGTGTTGAAAGAATAAATCAAATGAACGTCCTCATAATGTTACTTTATATTTCAGAAAGGAACACCGAGTTCATCGTGTGTCAACGTAAATAAACCACAGGATGAAATTATTCTGGCAAACAATGCTTTTCGTTTCAAAAAAGTCTTTTATTCTTTTAGAATACTTGTTGAACGAAATACATAGAAAGCAGGATTAGTTATTTTACAATGTCCATCATCTTTATTGCTCATTCATTTTTGACTATATATATCATAGGCATTGTATGAATTCAAATTGTAATAGGCTCCCCAAGTACAAATCTTCGGTGCAAATATTTCTCCTGCATCTTTTTTACAATCTGCAGTGCTCTCTTACTCTTACCTACCGATTTGTTCAGACGATTTTTGAATAATCACCGCTACATCACATTGCGTTATAAAGAATGTGTGATCAAGATTAGTTAATTTTCAAATTGCTCTGTATCCATGATCGACGTCTAAATAGTTGAAAATTTTAATAACGAGCATTGTTGAACTAAAAGTGTAGCTGCTTTGAGTAACTACAGGAATATTGGCAGTATTGCTGTAGTCAGTCCAGCAGCTACACTTATCCTAGTGAAAATCCCTCAATGCAGTAAAACATGCATTTGGCCTAGTTTAATTACATGGCAAAAATAGTCATACATTCATATTTAAACGATGAATGCATTATTGTAGCAATTAAATATTGAACACTTCGTCCTTTAATTACTAAATATACATTTATATATAACTCTATATACAATTTAAACAATTTTAGAGAAAACAATTTATAAACCACAGGTGATACAGAGATATAATGTTTCTTAAGTCTAGAAATAATGGTCAAACTAGAATATAGCTACCTGTGGGCCCGAATAAGTTCAGCGACTTCTAGGGCATCCTACCATCACATTATTCTAAGGTGTACAATACTGTTTAACCTAATTCACTCAACCTAGTTTCGCAATAGACTGATCTGTGAGATAATTGAATTGATATTTGATGCTGTATTTTACAATATAGGTCAGATCGGCTATATTTAACAATATATTCGATAAAACGATTAAGAGCAGACTGAAGATCGGTTATGTTACCTATGGTAAATCACATTATTAGGACTAGACATGTAGGAGGCAAGATGTGACTCGGTGGTCTTACACGACTAGTATTTTGATAGGAAATGAGATTCAAGATGTCTCTTGAAAACTTTGTATGAATTGCTTTCACGGATCTCCGCAGGGATTGAGTTCCAAGTTTTAGTTCCAACGAAGAAGATACTGTGTTGCGATCGGGCCTTTGAAAAATAAGGAAGCATGAATTTACTTCGTTTTCGGGTTAAATGGTCGTGATTACCAGTTTGCGCAGTTAATAATTGTTTTAGGCTATTGTCGCCATCATTTCTTAGAGTTTAATAAATGAAATTGTAAATGGAGATATTGTAGAGATCCGAAAGTTTGGGCATTTGTAAATTTTTGAATGAATCATTTGTGTGAGCATTATATTCTAGGTTCATTGCCGCTCTGATGGCTCTCTTTTGCCGAGTAAAAATTTATTGGTTTTATTTTTTCAGTTCCGTGCCATGCTTCTATTCCGTATTACGAGTATGGAGAAATGAGCGTTCGGTAGAGCATTTGTAAAGCTGCTTCAGGCAGGAAATTTTCAACTTTATTTGGGATTCCGATGGATTTTGATAATTTAGAACTAATATGAGCGAGATGCTCCTTGAAGGTCAGATGTTTATCTAATATGATGCCCAGAAACCCACAGGAGTTGGTTTCTTAGATTTCACCTTCGCCAATTTTAATGCGTGGGAGAGATACATTTTTTTTGAATGAGAATGTAATATACATTTCGTTTTATCGATATTAAGGCTTATTTCATTAGCTCTAAGCCACAATGAAACCTTATGAAGTTCATTATTTATTCTCTCCGCAATCATAGCGGGATTTTGGATTGGAAGGACCGCAGAAAGCGTACTGTCATCGGCAAAAAGTATGAATTTGGAGAATGACGTTGATTTAATAATATCATTGATAAAAATCAGAAATAGGAGAGGCCCAAGAACAGATCCTTGTGGAACTCCATGGCTAATTGTCTGTGGGTTCGATTTAGCGTTGTCGATGACAACGTATTGCTTCCGATTTGTTAGGTATGATCTGAACCAGTCATGGGCAACCCCTCGGATGCCATAACAGTGTAGTTTCGAGAGTAATATTTTATGGTTCACACAATCGAATGCTTTTCGAAAGTCAAGAAATACAGAGAAGACAGGCTTTCCTCCATCTATATTGGAATAAAGGAATTGTAGGTGATTTAATATTGCCTGCGTTGTTGATTTTCTAGAGCGAAAGCGGTATTGTTTATCGTAAAGAAATGATTTTTGTTCAAAATAAGAGTACACTTTTTTATATACAATTTTTTCGAATACTTAGCTAAAAATTGGTAGTACAGAGATAGGTCGATAATTGTTTACACAGGTTTTTTCACCATTTTTAAATATAGGGGTTACTCTAGCAACTTTGAGGGAGTTTGGGAAAGTGCCTAGTAGGAGAGACGGTTTAATGAGATTGGAAATTAGCGGGGAAACGTTTGGAAACGTTTGTAACTCACTTGATTTATTTTCCAGGTTGTTTATGCACGCAATTATATCGGAGGGGTTGGTAGGCGTAAAGAAAAAGGAGTTGTGTTCTCGAATATGATCCGTGTATTCCAGGTGATCAGTAGGTTTACTTGGAATACCATCAGCTATAGTTTTTCCTACGTTAACGAAGAAATCGTTAAAGAGATTAGCAATTTCTTTCTTTTCATGGTATGCTACATCATCTTGAATAATTATGAATATATATGAATATCTCGGATATGTATATATATGTCGACACATACGGCACACATCCTATAATATGCTACTTGCTCCGGTTAATTATAATATAAATGATTAATAAAAATAATAATATACTCAGTTAACGACAACTTCGGTCATAGACTATTTAGTTGTCGCTTTGGCATTTCTAACAAAGTTATTGTGCTGTTGTAAGGTGGTACGCTGAGGTCATGAGTGTCGTCCATCTTTCTCCGCTATCTATACAGATAACTTCAATTCCGACGTTATTGCTCGCATATTCCATCTTACTCAGTCAATTGCGATACAACTCAATACAATACACTTTTCACCAAAAAATCAAAACTCATGTCCGACTTCAACAATAGATGGCATAACAATATGTCCCCCTTTCGTCGGGCCACAATTCTCCAGAACTTCACCCCCATTCGTTGCACAGCGATTTTGCATTACGTAAATGTCGATAACTACCGTTTAGCATGAGCGACCCGAAAATGAGCTGTGATGGACATTCTAACACTTATCACAACATTTGCTTCTTTTTACCCGTCATCATAAAGATTCAATCACCCTATGAACAAAGATTGAGGCCAATATAGCTGATGCTCGTAATTTTTACCTGAAGATCCAGAATACATAGATGCAAGGGAACAATAAATGTGGAAAGATTGAAGCTAGGACCCCAAAGTTGGGGTTCCAGCTCCCACCCCCACTTTGGCCGAGCGTCTGACTAGCGGTGGAACCCTTTCTCAACTCAGCGTTGAGTATAGGAGCGCAGTACGCTCGGCCGTTTTGGTTCTAAACTGTGCCGCAGAATATACCAACTGCTACAAGCCTCTAGGACTTAGACAAATCGTAATACAAACCTTAAAACACAACCTCGCCCCTCATGAACTGGGTGGGTCCACTCAAATTTAACATCATATATTCCCGAATACATTCACTTCTTTAACAAATTCCAGTACTTCATGAATAAGTTCCCCATCAAATAACAGGTTGGCCACACTTGTGTTCCCTCCTGTCTCCGCTTAGAAATTACAAATCTCATTTCCTTTCGAAGCAGTTATTCCGGTATTTTCGAATTTTCAATAAAAAAGAGAGAACCAGGAAAATGGTATAAAACATTTTTCATTTAAAATGTATTCTCGAGACTGTATAAGACTCGTAAAAATGGACGTTTCGAGCCTTCGCTCATCATCAGCAATACGAAATTCAAACAGAAAGTCATCTGTAAAATACAAAAAGAAAACAACTCAAAAAATGTATGACATTACTTATTGACTAGGGATAAAGGAAATAGGGATAAAGGAAATAATCATCTCAGCTCATTTCCTTTATCCCTAGTCAATAAGTAATGTCATACATTTTTTGAGTTGTTTTCTTTTTGTATTTTACAAATGACTTTTTGTTTGAATTTCGTATTGCTGATGATGAGCGAAGGCTCGAAACGTTCATTTCCTTTCTTGTTGGACATAAGAAATTATAAGACTTCAGCTGTAACCAGATGCTTGAAACGTAAAATACACATTTTGTGAAATCTATCTTGCCGAATTGAAATCTCTTAGAAATACATTTCTGCTATGACATCAAGAACAACATGAAGAGAACTCTCAAACAAATAAATACTACAACTGAAAAAATAACACCAATCGCTATACATTTACAGGGTGAGCCAGAAGTAACCGAGCCTTTTAATTTGCTAATACAAGTAAAACTATGAACGCTAGGGAGTTGAAACTTGTTTTACTTGAAAGAATAACATTTTATGGTTTATCAACGCTAAGTTTTAAATACGTTCGAATGAGTGCCACGGCTGTTTAGATAAATTAGGGCTCTTTTCTTTGTCGTTTCCATAACGCTCCTTAGTGTATCTGGCGAGAGTTGAGCAATTTTTTAATGAATTTTGTTTTTTAAGTTCTTGTAAATTTGTTAAATTGGCTACATAAACTCGTGACTTACGGGAGCCCTCAAGAAGAAGTCGCATGGGGACAAATCTGGAGAACAAGGAGGCCAAGAGATGTTACCAAATCGTAAGATCAAGTTATTTGGAAAACACTCTCCCAACAGTATAACTTCTCTTCCCGTTAATAACAATAGTGTTGATAAAACCATGAAATTTTTTTTCTAATAAATCAGTTTCAACTTCCTAGCGTTCATAGTTTGACTTTTATTATCAAATTAGAAGGGTAAGTTACTTCTGGCCGACCCTGTAATAACCGAGAGACAATTAGCATGAACAATTTTGGAACACATTACCGCTACTACCACACCTTAGGAGTACTGTCGTCGCTAAAATCAGAAATTGAGAAAGGAAAACAATAAATGCTTGAAGAAAAGTTGAGACACTAACACGCAAGCTGGAAAGTGAAGATAAACGTTTCTGAAACTTGCGAAGCCTTAGGGACTCTTAGTGCGTGATTTACGATATTAAAAAAGTAATGTCGATATTTTACACAACGTTGATTCGAGATCAGATGTTAGGTTAAGGCTCCCTAACCGCAACAAAGACGTTCGAAGTAGAGTAAGGAAGTGCCAATTGCACCGTTAAATTTGGAGTTAAGAAAACGCGGAATCTATGCACAAGGTGCATTGAAACTGTGCGTTCAGAAAGAAGTTCATGAAACAAGATAAAAGTTTAACGAAAAAGTCGTAGGAGCCGAGAAACAGGACAGCAGTGAACTCAAAAAAAAGATGGTCCATCCCATAATAAAAGAAAATTCATTTCAACAAAAAAAGCCTACCTAACTCTCTACTCGGGACCTCACATATTCCCCCTGGGATTGCCAATTCCCTTGGATACAGAAGTTGTACCCGTTTGATGATGAAATGTACATATATTGGGACTGGGTCATATCGGTCTTACCAAAATGGGACAATTTAGGGATCAGGTTTCATCGAAGGAAGGAACTTAATTGTGCATTATTTTGTTTAACTTCTCTTTCACTGATGTTTTCCTTAATGATCTATTGTAGGCTCCAATAGATTGTAAAGTTCTACACTTTACGAAGAACTTGATGAGGAAGATCATTATCTGCGAGCAGTAAGTGTTAGGCTTGGGATAGTTTGAATGGATTATTCCACGTACTGTCTTACAGAAGCCAGGCAAATGACTGATTTTGCTAAACAGGTAAAGAAACACCCTTTCGAAACCTATAACATTACCAACAAAAGACTTACTGCAGTACTTCAGTCCTTTGCATGGATCATCTGATAGAACGTACTGTTTAAAGGAAACAAGCAGATGAAATTTTAAATCACTTTGAGTTAAAATTGAACCAAATTCGTTGCAATTACTTAACGAGGTGTTCACAACTCTTTTGTGATATTCGTCTGTCTTCATAGCAATATAACCCGAGATTTAAATAGCAGCATCTTCGACTTCAACGGATTCAAAAATTCCTCCGACTTCCACCTTTGAACATGACTGCAGCCTTTTTCTCTTCTTCTTTCAGCTCTATGACTGGAGGGTCCACTTCCTTCGGCTCCGGAACCTGGGAGAAGATATATAAACAAACTCGTAACAAAGCAGCATTTTTGTGTTGTAGATGCTACTTATGGACACTATAAAAGTTGGAAAGTGGAAGACTTGATTCGCAATAAAGTTAGTTTCTGCTGCCCCAACCACAGCTAAGGTGTTTCAAAAAGAAAAAGAATGGTGAGGGCACCATTTGGTATGGAATTAAGGGAATGTGAAATCTATGCACAAAAAGTATTCTTACAAAAGGCCGCCTACGTACAGCACTCTCACTTCAGGACCACATATTTTCCCCCGGGAATAAAAGATAAAAAGAAACATGTGGTATGACTGAAATGGAGAAGTCCATAAATTATTGCATGCAGTGAAATGGTGAGCAGGATCATAAGTATCACGGAATCCCAAATATACGAAAGTGCGAGCTGGGAAGGATGGGTATGGCCAAGAAGGGAAATGAAAAAGTAAATTAAAAGCGAAGGAACATGCATATCTTCAACTAGTAATGTAATGAGTTGATAGAAACCACGTTACATCCAGCTATTCACTATCACACAATTAGCACAGGCATTGCTGTTATGGAAATAGCCTTCACGGATGCAAACCTGAATGAAAAAAAACACATATTTAACTTCAGACAACGCAAATTCAAGTTACTTGCTTCTACCCTTAATAACAAATACAAGCCAACAACAGAACCGTATGTGTAAACTATCACTGTGCCATTATACTTTCTATTATACCTAGAACTTAATCTTCATACCTCTGCTAAGAAATCCAATGTTTCTCCCAGCTGATGATCCGAGACCGCCTCGCAATTGGAGGCAAGAGGGGCACGCATGAGAGATACCACCGCAATTTTCACGTAGGCAGGGAAATAACTTTCTGCTGCAAGATGGCTTATTTGGCACTTCAATTTTTTCCCTCAAACAATTTTCAGCAGAATAAGGATTATTATTATGATCACAATAAGGATTTTTTGGACTTGCACACTGAGAATTTTGACAGCTCCTGTCGTTTTCAGATTGAGAAGTGCTTTCAGACGTTGTTTGTAAGGTATAACTGGATGTTGAAGTGCCTGGAAGACAGATTGAAGTTCTTGTAGTGACATTTTCAGGTGTTTGAGAAGATGCAATGGTAACATTATGGACACTCCAATTAGCAGCTTTATCAACCGATTTAGAGGCAGAAGAGGCTTTTTTTGTGACTGAAGGGCTGGAACGAAATCTCTTAGGCGGCCGACGGAGGGGTTGAACAGGATCTCTTCGTGGCTGCTTGAGAGGTTGAGCATGTCTTCTTCGTGGCTGCTTGATGGGTTGAGCATGCTTTCTTTGTAGCTGCCTGAGTAGAACATTTTTGATAATCTGTGGATTCACTTGCTGTATCAAGTTGATTAGCAAGTGAAAACTTGCGTTCTATCATTGAAGTGGATGAAGTGCAAAGCCCCGTCTTCATTGAAGGTGAAACATCTAAGGCAGTGACAGACAACCTGCATAGGTTGATTGGATGCCACTTGGTCCACCTGCACAATAAAGAGGAAAATACAGAGAATGTACACAATTTGGGTCCATTTTTAAACTTTTATTACTTTTCAAGTCAGTTCCAATGAAAACAAGTTTTTTTTCTGAGGAAAATTTGTTTAAAAATTATAAATTACAACAAAGAACATCAAATGGAAACACTTAACCACCACTGGTTTTCATTAATTGTGTATTTTTTAGAATGATGATTCAGTTGTGGTTCACAATGTAGATTGTCAATGAAATATGGACTGTTGCTACATATACGTGCTCCTAGTGCACTCAAAACAAAAAAAATTGAAGAAATTGAGAATTGAAGATTTAGCCAAATTTCATTATGATGATTAAGGAAAAAAGGACAAATGCATAGATTAGATTATTATTTAGTTTAAGTCTCCATATCCGCAACAAATGCCATCCAAAGAGAAGGAGGAAGAACGAACCATTTGATTTGGAGTTAAAGGAAAACAGAATCTATGCTGAAAGAGCATAGAAACGGTAAGAAGAGAAAGAAGTTCATGAAACAAGATCAAAGTTGAAGAAGAAAGTAGTAGGTGCTGAAAAAACTGGACAGCAGTGAACCGGAAACAAATGGTCCGTAACAAAACAAACACCTATTTTATTTTACCAAAAAAAAAGCCTATTTAACCCTTAGCTTAGAAAAAAGGATATTTACTCAGTCATCGATGTTCAACATTGGATCTACTTAGCAATAATTGTTCAAAATTTGTAAAAATCATCAATAAATGAATCCGTACATTTTCACAATAACAATCCGGAATTATTCAACGACAAATGTCACTTAAATGAAGTATTTCTACTTCAGTTGTGAAATTCATTTTACACAGCTGGAAATCTAAAGCACAGAGGTCTGACATTGTTTGAGTACTTCAAAAAGGTCTTGCATTTCTTTTTGATGCATATACATAAAATGAAGTAACCTCATGAACTATCAGCTTGACACGAGTTTACATTTTGATATCAATTTAGCACTGTACTTCTGCATTTGTGTTCAACATATTAGAGAAAACATGAACCCTATGAAGTGGTAATAGGAAATTTTTAAGAGCAATAAATACTCAAATCCATAACACATTTATAATGACAGGATTCCCAAAAATTCAATAACTTAAAAATGTGAGTATTCCAACACACTCATATTCTCTACCATTCCCAAGCCCTTTCACTCTGAAATAATGGCAAATAAAATATTTGCTGTGAGCATGAATGTTAAATTCATCTTCACTCTCATTTTTTTACAATTCCACTTCTCCTCTAACCACTAGAACTAAGTCTATTGCTATTTTCAATTTTGAAGCCTACCATAGTAGCCCAATAGGAGTAATTATAATTAATGAATTCAAATAATTTATTCTAAATTGATCAACCACCTTGAGCACCTTTGCTGCCCATTACCACCGGTATACCAACATTGAAATTTATAGACCACCATTAGATTTTGCTGCAAACTCATATTTTCACATTCAAGTATGACATACTATCCATGTTATGTGCCAGACAGTTTTGATGCAGGAAAAAATTTGAATACATTCATAAGATTGCATACTGTCACAACACTCATTAGCAAAGTTTCAACACGTCTTGAATCACTCTCTGCCATTATCTTTTGAAATATCTAATTACAAACTATTAATTTGAACCAATCCAACCATTTGTCAATCTGACTTCATCATTCTTTGATACTTGACTTGTGGAAGAAAAATAGTGCAAAAAATTAGCCATTTAGTAATTTGAATAAGTTATCATTACCTGAATACCTTTTATTAAATACTTGTTTGACAGATTTGAATAAAAAAATTTTCATGAATGACATATTTACATGAGGAAACTAGTTTATGCCCATAGCAGGCATATCATTTGATTGCCACTGCAAAGTAACTTTAATTTTCTCCCAAAACCTTTTATATATATACAATTTTTGCACTGTCGCTAATTGTATAAAAAGCTTGAAAGATATTTTGTGATATGAGCTATGATTATTAATTTAGACGATAAATGTGTTAATGACGAAAGTATGCAGTTTCTGCTTTATATCTTAAATAGTTAACATCAACCAATTTAAGAATGAATCCCAGGAACTGTAATTAACATGTTTATATCCTGATTTTACTTTCACATTTTCACATTTCTATTTGAACATGGTTACAAATCAGTAAATTAGAGAAATATTAAAACTATTTCCATAAGCATACGATAACATTCAATTTCTGGAATTGTTCCTCCAAGTAAAACCTTTCTGTTGTACTATATGGTTTGATGAGATAGGTTATGTAAAGTTTGGATTGTTCCTCAATGCCTCATAAAAAGATTAGAGACCTTGCAAAATTTCAGTTGTGCATAATACAACTCTGATGTGAGATAAGTTAGATTGAAGTAATGATAAATCAGATTCTCTCAAATAAATTTTAAACAAGCTTGATTAACTAAAGATAAAAAACTTGGCCTATAATTTGCTCAAGTTAAAAGATTATGAATATGATAATAAGTTAGTTTAAGCCTCCCTAACTACTACAAAAAAAGAGAGTGTATCGAAGAGAGGAATCCAAGTTAAAGAAATTCACATGTTATACTCAGTACATTTAAACACATGCATAATAGCATTGTAGATTTATTAATTGTCAAGCCATGAAAACATTTTCACTAGTTAAAAATCGAGTATAAGTCTACAATTTGAATGATTTGAAAAATGTTTTCTTAATATAAACTAATACAATTTGAATTTCTTAATTAGTATTTAAATAGTTATTTTAAAATATATCCAGAATTGAAAGAATATGCCACCACCTTAGATGGTTGGCAAAGTAACCGTACAGAAACCCAAAATAAATTCTGTAAATTCATTTATCAGCAATCATTTTCTCTGTCAAAATTCTTCAATGTATGGATGCACGTAATGATTAACTCAAATAATGGTAACAAATAAGGTCAATATTGATTTATTGTTGTCAGTGATTTTAATAATTTTGTTGCCATGAATCACTAAAGGAACACATTTAAAAACATAATACACGAATGACATTCTGCTCGCTGATGCGTTATTTTTGAGTTATTCAACTTTTAAATTTTTGTGTTCCATAGCACTTCCAGTCAGTTTCGCGCTCGAGCTGGAGATGTTTGAGTACGTTTAGGTACTTTGTAATTTATTATTAGCTGACCCCGCAGAGCCTGAACCTACTTCTAGGATGTTTTAGTTAATAACACAATAAAGGTTTTCACCCAAAAATATTAGCGGGACTGGAATAGTGAATACTTGAATATACGGTATTCACTCCTACGGTTTCGCTAATGTTCCACGGTGGCCGCCATATTTAAATTGATGTGAACTGCACATCGATTTCAGTTTTCACTATCCTAGTTCCGTTATTATTTTTGTGTGGTAACCTTTATTGCATTATTAACTAAAATATCCTAGAAGTGGGTTCAGGCTCCGCGGGGTCGGGTAATATCAAATTACGCCATATATTGCGAAAACAATAACTTTCCCCATGCTTCGAACAGTTGCGGCATTGTTGATAAATGCTCTGCTTTTGCGCGGAAAACTCATTTCATAGCGCCGTTCCTTTTACTTCGAAGTTAAATAACTCGAAAACTAAATATTTGCGAGCACCATGTCATTCGTGCAAAACGTCTTAAAATCTCCCATATTACATTTCTATGGCAATGAAATTATTATTATTGTTGACAACATTAAACTCAATATTGACCAAAAAAACTGCAGTTATGTTGTGGATATGGCAGTGATTTCAAGTTTCATAGCACCAAAACCAATATTGATGCAAAAATGTTGGCATCAAAATTGTATTGTACAAGGGTAAATTTACAAAATATATATATTTTAAACATAATTGTACATGGGCAACACCACTAAAATAGAACCAAAAAAATAGAGTATTTTATTTCAGTAGATGGACACATTTTAATGATGTTTGAAATGTTTGAAAGTTCAATAGAATACATTTATACCTAACAATTTTGTTGGAGCACCTTGAGAAGAATTTTATCAGAATTAGTTCTACCATCTGTAAAAATTATTCACACCCCTACTTACATATGATATAATAATCCTTAATTAGCCATCCAGCTATTTAAAATTATAAAATTATGAATAAAAAATATCCATTCCACTTCGCACCATTCACATAATTTTACCAAAAATATTTGAAACTATTACTTTTAATTACTCATCTAAAAATAAATTTACTTGTTTGATTATTTTTCTACAGGATCTCAAAGTGTCCCGAGAGCAATCAACAAAATTGTACTACCATCGGCCAATTCACGGTTTGGAAACATCCGGATAAATTCGTACTAGATTTACACATGATGACAATTGTATATCTTACCTCCAACAAATAAATTCATGTCATTATAAGGTAATGGCACCACGCCGTTTTCTAGTACTTTTGTTTTGAACGGTGAAAGGATTCTTCAGTAATCTGTTTTTCGAAAATGTCGGTTACACACAAAATGTTTGCACAAATTTGATTCCATTATTGAACCTAACATTTCATTTCCACTTTCTCTTATCCACTCTTTCAAATTTCCATGAGGATAATATAAGCACTTGATATCAAGTTGATCTCTAGAATTATTCTGATGAAAGAACATTTCTTCGTTCTAATTGTAGGCGCCATTCTTGCTGATACAAACGCCGACAAACTGGTCGCGTTGTTGTTGTTGTCCAAGTTGTCGTTCAGCTTACTCGATATTGTCACATATTGTTGCCAGGTGGCGCATCTCTCTTTCTCTGTGTTGCTATTCGTTCTGGGCCCGTGACGTCACCGACCCCAGAACTCTTCCACGGAATTACTTGAATGCTCCTACCTTCTTATGTATACCGTGCTTCCCGCTCACAGAACACTTACATAAGAAGAACTTCAAAACTACGGTGGACCCCAAACCCGCTCTAGACAAACGTACGCACGCACGCCAACCAATCAGCTTCTAGCAGCCATGACTCGCAGCTGACGTCATTGTTGCCAAGGCTTTCAATTGGCTGCGTATCCAGCTTTTACTGCGATACTTGTTTAGATTGAAGGCCTAATTTTCATGCTAAAGTTATAAACGTTTCTGGGCGTAGTAAGGATAGTGGAAGCCACAATAGTGAATTGCGGTTTTATTGACAACACTTTTTATTTTTATTTCATTCACAATACACACACGTAAATGCGCATCCATGTACATATTTGCAATTCATATGTCGAGAGTCACCTACAATTAGGTTAAATTCATGTTCTGAATGTGGTAAAATAGTCAAAAATTGCAATGAGCTGAGCAGTACATTTTTTAAATTTTTTCTTCGGAATTGAACACCAAAGCGGAGTAGGAACGCTCTCGAAAACGATTAGGCATAGGTTTACAAATTTGCATCTAACAATATTTTACATCCGTTTTTGGTAAATTACAGGCTTTTATGGAGGTGTACGTTTATTTTTAAATAACATGGAACATTTCCTTTTTATCCTAAAAGTGACATTTCGTGAATTTCAATGCTTTCTATTTGAGCAAAGAAACACTTTGTCTCTCCAAGTTTTCGTCTCAATTTGCTATGACCATCAACAGAGGAAGTCATTGTATTTGAGATTATTTTTATGCAAATAATTGCGCGTTTCTAATATATGGAGCAATTTTTGGCAAATGATTTAGAATATAAATTTCGAAAAAGAAATGGCGGTGTCATTTATTCTTACACTATTATTTTCATTGAAACAATCAATAATAAACTAAAACGCATCAGGCTAACAACCAAAAGACGACCTGTAGTAAGTTTCATCCATGCGCCTACATACCAAGCAGCAAAATTTTCATCGGGTATTTTCCATCTGATAACTAATGATGCACCGCAAAAATTGATTTGTAGTGTCCAGGCAACATTGTATTTGAAGGAAATATAGCACCCAAAAAATAACACGCAGATTTTCCATGAAACAAGGAGTTGTCCAGGTGCATACCACCTGAGTTTTGCTCTACACCTGTTTCTAAAAGTTTTGGACGAGTTAATTAACCCGTCGCGACAGTCGTGCAAGCAAATTAACCCGTCAGTAACGTGGTCGCGTCGCTTACCAAAGTTATTTGAAGCATTCACAACTTGTCAGGAGTCAAATATATTCAATACAATCATAAAATGAACAATCAGGTCAGTGGAATCTTTTTCAGACAAGCCCCGCCACTAATGCAACACCTATGTTCACCCACTTGTTACATTCGAAATAATGCACCTATCGACTGCAAATTACTCTCAAAAGAAAGATTAAAACAATAAACGATTAAAACAATTGAATGTTTTAAACTATTTTTGAGAGTCATTTAAAGTCGATGGGTGCATTATTTCGTCGATGGGATCATGTGTTGCGTTGGCGGAAACAAAAATTCAATCGTTGGAAATATGAATAAATGCGTAACTCACTTTCAAGCCTGTTTTAGAAACGCTACGTGGAAGATGCATTCACAGCTCACAGCCCTAGCTGTGCGATTTTACCTATTGCGATTTTTCAATATAAGAATAGTGTCAACAGTATTACTAAATTCGCAATGGAATTGGAAACCAATAGATGCATCCCTCATCTATTAGTTCTCCTAACTGAAGGCAGGCTGACGTTCAAGATGTACCGTAAGCCCACACTGTGGAAGCTACTTAGATTCTTTCACATGCCAGCCTTTACTATAAAACAAAAGCATAGTCAAGTATTATATAAGTTAGTTTAAGCCTTCCTAACCACAACAAAGGTGTTCCAAAGAGAGGAATGAATATGGACATGTACACGGAAGTCAATGCACAATGTGTGCTCTCACATGGGCCTTCTTTGTGCGGTGATACAATACTGCTGTGCCTTAGAACGATATGTATGTGTTGACTTTTCAGCAGTCTTTCGAGCATTCTGCTGCTATCACTCACCCTACTCTGTCCAATTCTGGCCTGTAGCTTGAAAAATCCTTCCTGCTACAATTCACAGACATTTCTATGAAGTATGAACTCAGTGGTTATTTCAACACGATCAGCCTGTGTTGTTACTCCCCATGATGCTGAAGAGCATTGTTAGCTGGTCACTGGTGGCACGCCTAATTGCACAAGTGGCAGGCCTCGATGCTCCAGGAGGGGCAAGCCTCGATGCTCCAGGAGAGGCAAGCCTCGATGCCCCAGGAGGGGCAAGCCCCGATGCCCCAGGAGGAGCAAGCCTCGATGCCCCAAGAGTGGCAGGCCTCGATGTCCCAGCACCAGGAGCAGGAAATTCTACACGAGCAGGTGATGGAGAAAAACAGGAAGAAATTAAGAAGAGTGATATATCATCTTGAATAAAATTGAAGCCCACTACCCAATAAGGAGAACTTCCAGCAACCTTAATTTTTCCTGTGTTTAAGGCTCCACCACCATGACATGATTTCACAGAGCAAGGAAAAAGGAATGAGTAATATACTCATATGGGCAAAGTACCATTCAATTTGAATCCCCTGGAATGTAAGATTCATTTAGCTGCTAATAAATAATCCAAATAATCTGGCAATGCGTGTAAATTATCCATACGCAATGTATGGCTCATCATTGGTTGGCTTCTCACTCATGAATACCCCATCAGATGCAAATTAATCATATAAAATAGATCTAATAATTGAATTAAATCATCCTATTACCCAGCATCTATCCTTGTTATTTGTGAACCGTTGCACAGATCCTTATGAAATTTTCACAGCTGACCCTCAAAAATATAAAAAATCTAATTATGCAAAAAATGAAAATTAATTAACATGTTATTGACTAGCACATCCTATTAACGCTATTAGGTGCAATGTTTATGAATGTTTTAAAACGAAACATATGCTGTTTCTTTTTTGACACTAACAGTGCACATAGAATTTCTTTCAAAAATGATGTTTGTGAGGGAACTTCTCCCGTCCGCCTTTCTTGATAGTTTACTTTTATTCTTTTCTGTCCGGGTAACTTTACTTTTGTGATTATACCCTGGCAACATCGCTCATTCATCCGTGAACCAGCGAGCCTCGGCATGCGTTACTGTGTCGCTCGTGGTTCAAATTTAACAGGACTTCGTTTCTTGAGCCACCGGTATGTTATATGTTACGTGCAACTTTTGTCTTCTGTGAATTGCTGTGTAGGGAAAATTTCATACTGTGTTCAAGGTGTTCGAACTATTAATTGTGTGAAATGTCTCGTTCTTTTTTCGGACTTAACTGAAAGTGTTCTATCTGCACTTCCGTGCATGTGACCGTAAGGGTGAATTATTATTTGACCATAGATTAGCTTTTCTCGTAATCTCATTTAGTGCTTCGCGCCGCCATAGCTTTATAGTTTACGGTCGCAGCACTAGCACTCGTGCCCAGTCTGAAGGGATAACTCTCTTGTAGGTACGCTGGTGAGCCCACTTGGGTACCCTGACCCCGTGCCCTTCGGAGTGAGCTCCTGAGCTCTATTTACTGCGTGGGCCATGCGCGGACCTCCACGTGGGCCACCGCGGAACGATACTCCTACCTATTTCTCCGGGGATCTGCCTTCACGCCACTTCAGAAGTTGAGTCACTTGTTGCGTGACTCTGGACTTTGCGTGTGGTCGAACCCGAGCCTGGCAGCCAGCCTCTAGTTTAGTGTTTGTGTCAGTTTCATTTATTGTAAGTTTAAGTTATTAGTATTAGTTGTCAATCATTCTTGAATACCAAGTTTGTCAACCGTATTCAATAAATTATGTTATTAATAGAGTCTTCATTTCCTCTTTGTGGTTGCTTCTCGAGTGTTCCCTTGACAATGTTCATTGTTCAGCACATTAGAATACAGTAAATTTTGGATACAAATGAATTAAATACTACCCATCACTGCCTACACGACAGTTATTTAAAGTGACATTTCTTAATTATGTAAAGTCGTGTACAATGAATTAATGTAATTTGCAATTTTAACATGATCTGATTCTAAAATGTACTTCACTTTTTCAATATGTAAATTTACTAATTTCAATGCGAACATTCTTTATCTCAATAATCTGTTTTCATTTCAACTGGCTTTCTGTTCATTCAATTCAAGTCAAATTTCAACTTGAGAGTAAAGTTCATAATAATAGAAATTCCATTTAACCTGAACAAAATTTGTCAGAAAGACCTCTTGATTATGTTTTTTTCATCTTGAATTTTCTAAGGCAAATCCCATGTAAACTTTGTATGGTCACCATTGGTGGCCAACTCTGAATAGCCCCTATTGTGAACAACTTTATTTGATCACTTTTCATTGCATTAAAAGCTACCTTTGAAAGTGACCAGATTTAAGACAAGATGTTGACACACTCAAACCTGAATCATTCATTTTACTGATAAGTAAAGTCAGAGTAGGTACACTATTATTTATCTACCAGGCTACATAAGTGCAGAAGCCTGCATGATTTTTTAAAATTTTAATACAAGCTATGAGCAGTAGGAAAATAACAGACGTTTAAAGGAAAAACAATTTTTGAAATAGATCATGCAGGGTTATCCAGAGAATTCATGATAGCATAATGATTACTCTACGTGATAGCTCAGCATAAATAATTTTTGAAAATCTTATGATTAGTCATATAACTTTCACTGAGCTAAACATTTAATACGTGGAAATTAAAAAATTATTTACATTCCAGCAAACTGAAAAAACTTAGGTAAAAGACAATGGATATACATTCAAAGTGTGTAACAGTCACTTATTCAAAATAAAACTAATAAGGTAGTTTGATCGTGTTAATTTAGTATGAAACGTACAGTGATTGCAAATATAAAATATATAGGAAACAGCCAAATTTTGACATTTCAATTAGCATTTATTCATTCAATTTAAAAATTATTTGTTTTAGAATGGCCTTTGTGACAAACTTTTGTATAAAAAGAATGTGATATACTAACCTTAGTGTCGGTTAAATTTTTGGGCTATCTAATGTTTTCATTATTTTAGTACCAGCAACAAATGTTATATTTTGCTAGGCTTATATTGTTGATAATAATAGGTGAAGCACATTTAAATATTTTCCTTCATCTGCTCCATGCTATTATGGCTCAATTGAAAAGCTTTTTTTTGCAAACAAGGGTAATAAGAAATTCTATTAATTTATGAAGCTTTGATTCCGTAGGTTAGTTAGGGAAAATGATGCAACTATAAGTTTTACATTACCTTAGTATTGCAGAGCTCTTCAAGGAACTGCTAAGATTTTAATTAAAATCTTTCTGGTATTTCTGACGGGAGACAACATGGATTTATAGTCTGAACGACAGAATTCCCTGCACACACACACGACTTTTTCGGTATTTCGGATAAATTATCCATCTTCAACACGGTTGCATTATCCATTGCAACACGGCTAAATTTAATCAAACATCGAGCACTTTTTTAAGCGTATGAAGAAGCCATTTTTACTTCTGTAGCTACGTCGCAAGTCACAGCCGCACTAACCGTAAACAAAGCCACGTGACGATTTTTGATCACTTGACAATTTCTTGGCTCCGTCATTGGCCAATTCGCCTCTACGTCATTGTTCCCAGAGCTGAAATTCACTTGGTGATAAGTTGGGTATCTTCTAGTATATGATCTGTGTTCCCGCTGCAGCTCTCAGGCGTGAAACCATCTTCGAGTCGCTTTCTCGCTTCAGCCAATCTTCATTCTTTCTCGATCGCTCACTTGCTTACTTGCAGTGTGTGCACTCCCACACTGTAAAAAATTTCACTGTGATTTCAAGGTAAAATGTCTGGCAACTTCGCTGCCAACAAAAAACCGTGAAAAAAACAGTAAAACCTAAGGGTAAAAAACGGTAAAAAAACCGTGATTTCTAAGGAGTTTCCGTGCTTTAAACGGTAAGTCCCGGAAATTAAAACGGTGAAAAACTGTAATTTATACGAAATTGCCCTGAAATAACAGTAAAACTCGGGTATTGAAAACGGTAGAAACCAGTATTTTCTTCTGATTTGCCGTGAAAAAACGGTGGTAAAACGTATATGCTTTTTTATTTGTGGCCGAATTACCGTGAAAATGCAAGTAATCGTGAGACAAAAAAAGTGAAAATCCATAATTGCTTAATTGTCAAGAAAAACAACCGCTCGTTGAAACTTCAAAATACGATGAACATGGTACAAGCCGAACATCGTAGAAAGTTGTCGAAAACTGTAGAAATGTCTGTAAAAGAATAGTTTACCTAAAACAATAGAATGCTATAACGGCTGCCATTGGTCAACCCGAGTACTTTAACGAACATTTTACTTCATTAAACTTCAAAATGGGACTTGCGTCGCCTGCAGACGTAAGTTGTTTCCACTGGTCATGCTCGGCAATTGACATTGGTATGAAATCAACTATTTGGGAATACGTTCAACTGACTTTCGTCACCTAAACACCCAAAGATCTCACAGCGATAGGTCAATGACTTTTAACAGTATTTTCATTTTCGGAACCTTTATTGGCTCTTGAAAGAAAATCATATCCTCTGCTAAAGAAAAGGTACGGACGACTGGTGATTATTTGAATTCGATTCAATAATTAATATTTTACAAGAAGCCAAATGAAAATAAAAAGAAGAATCAACGTTATAGGAACATTTATTGATGCAAACGTTTCAGAATATAATTATCCCATCAATAAATGCTCTCTGTAGCGTTGTTCTTTAAATTATGAAAATTAGATTCCTGTATAAGTACTACTGATGTCATTATATGCTTCGCGTACGTAAAGTTCATTTAACTAATTTTGAAACTTGTCTTAACCAAATAAATCACAACTTCCGGTGTTCCTCTACCCTTCCAGTGACGCTCCCAAAACAATTGTTAAAATACAGCTTTACGCGAATCAAATCACAACTCGAACGTTTACGTCAAAAGATTCTGAATCATCATCATCGCAATTCTCACAGCCAAGTCCGTTTATTTGTCATTTAACGACAAAAAAATTAGCTGGATTGACCTAAACTGCTATCGAAAACTTAAACATTTGGCTGCATTACACAAGGCTATACAAATTAAATAATTCGAAGGTGATTTTTTTTATATTCTCCTGCAACCAAGCTCGAGTGTGCAATTTAGTAGGTATAATAGCCGTTAACATAATCCATAATCAATTGCTTCACTAGATACAATAATCAAATCACGAGACTGGGCATGAATCGCAAGCCGAAAGCATTCGCAGTTTCTCCTTCGCTGACGTTCACAGTCCATTAGGATCCTTCCTTAACAACAGAGTGAACGCTTACACGCATGCGAAGTACCATTTAATCGGAATAATGAAGCCTAAAATATAGGACACACTTTTAAAGTAAAGTTTTCGGATTCTAAAATCCATTTCGGCAGCAAGAAATCTTACCAACTTCAAAAACACAATGGTGAAAACTATACTATTTTCATTTAGCTCCTGATACATAATTTTATTAAATAACCAGCTAATAATCATAGACATATTCATTCACTTCATTGTCTATTCTACATAAAATACAAAGCACATAATATTTGAGGGTTAGTCAAAAAGTTCTCCGACAAATACCATGATTTTGAACTGAACAGAGATTTACCAGTTTTTACAAGTTGAAACCTGTCCTTAGAGCTTCCTTGATAACTTGCAGCTGTCTCATCAGTCTATGTCAGGTCAGCATCGACAGAGGATGCATCTCAAAATAATAATTGTCAACCTTTCAAATGCAAATTTTGAGATTAGAGCTAACATCAAATTTTTAATTGAACTAAATTGGAAACCTGTTAAGATCATCGAAGCTTTACAGCAGGTTTATGGAGACTCTGCACCATGTAGAGCAGTCGTTTATGATTGTATTAAACGCTTTAAAGAGGGAAGAGTTCAACTTGATGACGACTCACGAGGAGGAAGACCCACCACAGCAACAAATGAAGAAAATATCTCTCTTGTGCAGAACCTAGTGGAACAAGCAGCCCCTCCCCTCCCCCCCATTCTATCAGGAAGGCATTTACAGGTGGAAACATAGATTACAAAAATGTATAGACAACAATGGAGCTCATGTAGAAGAATAAAATGAGTTGTTAAACAAAGATATTATGGCATTTGTCTAAAAACTTTTTGACTACCCCTCGTACACACAATATGAAGTACGTACGTTCAAAGTGTTCTCGCATAGATTATGGGTAAACACGAGTCAAGTATAGGGATCAAGTGATGGGTCTAAAAGTTAAGAGTTTCCAGAACAACAACAAAAATTTGAGATTTGAGCCACGAACAAAAAAAATTTCTTAAGCCATTATAATTTCATTTATGCCTCTACTACGCAGAACATTCACGAATTGCGTTTGTTAATGACAATCAAGAATATTAAGTTAGGGTTAATATAGAAAAATGTGCTAAACAAAAATTATCTCATCCCCTAAGCCAGGGGTCTCCAAACTCTGGCCCGCGGGCCACATCCGGCCCGCTACATAACTATATCCGGCCCGCCAAACAAATCCCTTGAAAATTAATTATCTCACGGCTGGTATCGCTGAATTAAATGGGTATTTTTTACATTTTTTATTTCTTCGGATCGTATGAATGTAGAAAGTATATAATGTGGCCCTTACATTGAAAAGTTTGGAGACCCTTGCGGCCTAAGCGAACAGGGCAAGCAACGCAACCATCTAATCCACTATAAATAAGCAGCGATTAGTGCAAATAAGATGTGTGGAACTGCAAAGAAAGGAAAGCAGTGAATGACCTAGTGACGAAGCGAGTGTTGTAAGTGGAGAAATACTAGAGTTTTCAGCAATGATTGCAGATCAACATACATATATATATAAATATATTCATGCAACAGATGTTACCAATAAAGCGAGACGCTAACTGTAAATGTTAGGAAACAAAAGTAAGACTACGAGAAGATACCCGTAAATAATGGTAAATTAAAAGAATATTTGAAGATTTTACGAGGTTTTTGGATAGAACTCAACTGTACGGTATCAAGTGAGTAAATAAGGAGAGTAACCAGATATTTATTTTAAGGCTTATGTTCATATTTCTGCCCATTCAAAATCTACAAGACCATTGAAGAACGAAAGCAGTTTCGGGTTCATTGAAAAACCATAAAGCTCTGCTTGGTACATTGTCTGCATTTTATCTCAAATGTTAACTCCCGTCAACAAAACTTCCTCCGATTATATTCTGGAACGACTGTGGATACTTGGCCCCAAACTTAATGGCTATTATCTCCAGGGTCTTCTTGTCAGGCTTATGAGTTACTATCATAGCGGCCTCTATGACAACGCGTAGCATCTCGCACCTCGGCCTTGGCGTAGGTCGAGCTTCATTTTCAACCACATCGATGACATCACGACTGGACATCTTCTCCAATGGAACCTCTAATTCGTGAGCCCAATTGGGATTAATGAGGCCAGGCGAGGACGTCATAACTGAGCCTGAATCCCCAACACTGAACCAGTCCCAGAACTTGTGGATGGTTGATGCGTTGTTGGGATCCAATGTACTTGCAGCAGGTTTTATCTGTGAAAAAATCAATATTTAGTAATATGAATTAACATTGTCATGACAAGACTCAGTCTCTAAAATTGAATAAGAAAACAGCTGCAATAGAAGTAGAAAATTTTGCATTAAATACTGTAACTGCTCCTTGACATTCATGTTTCTCATAGCTGCATGAGAAACTCATTCACTAGCTCTTCGAATAGGAAAATGTTCTTTTAGCTACAATGAACCAGGGAAATGTAATGACTTGGGGGTTCATTGCCGAATTCCTAACTATGATTTAAATACATTTCAACATTTTTTAAAAATACTTGACTTTCCTAAAAAATGGTTATAAATTTATTGAGAAAAATTCATTTAAATAATGGCTTTGTGAATTAGTGGATTCATAGTAAAGGTAGCACTTCAAGGAGCACTCATAAACCTCCAAAAAACCTTAAGGTGCTTCATAACTCATTTCAAAATGCCACTAGGAGTTTCTTGGCATAATATGCACACACTCACATAAATCAAGAGATATAGGAGGAGATTCATTTATATAGACAGTAACAAAACTTATTTAATATTAAATTGCACGTAAGAAACTCAACTATAAAGTATCAAAAATTAGAATTCAAGTTAAGTCTGACTCTCCCTAACCACAAAACAAGGGTGTTCTCAAGAGAGGAAAGCATCATTTAGTAAGGAATCAAGGGACATGAAAATTTATGCCCAAGGCATGTCCCCACACCAAGTGCACAGATATGAACTTGGAAGTAATTCGTGAAACCAGCTCAAAGGTGAAGAAGAAATTGATAGGAGCAGAAAAAAGGCAACAGCAAACCAAAAGTAGGCGATGTGTAACTAGCCAACAAACTTATTCCATTTGAACTTAGCTACAGAGGCTTCAAATACCCTCTCCTGGCAGCACTGATATCAAAATACACAATAGTTGTATCTTCTCAAGAGAAACATAAAATACCACATACCATGATTTTTTTAAATGTAAGAAAATTATGCACAATTATATGACCTAGAATACTTGCACATTCTAGCAAGCGTTTTTGCTTCATCAGTGAACATTCTAATTGTCTCAAACATTAAAAAACTGCATTCCCCCAAAACAAAAATATTTCAGGGCATGTGTGCATATAAAAATCTCTGGTTAAATGAATTTGATGTTGGCCAGTCCTTTTGCCTTGGCCTCTACCATTTATCAGGCATCATGCTAGATAAATAACTGAACAAAGTAACATAGCAATGTAAGCAAAATAGTAGCATAATTTTCATTCACATTTAGCCCATAAGTTAAAAAGAAAAAGAATTCACAATTTAAATATCAAGCTCTAGTCATTTAACTGACTTTCATCCATCCTAACAGCTTCCAAGAAAAAATAAAATTGAACTCACAAAAAACCAAAGACACAATTGCTAAAATATTTCTACATATTCTAATTTCGAATTCATTCGTACTTTGCTCATTTTCACATTGATTCTAAGAGAAGCAATGTGTAAAGTTTACTAGATAGCAAAAGTCTTAAAAAAATCAGGATAGTAGGTGCCTTGATTTTTTTCACAATTTGCCTCATCACAAACAGAAGCAATACTAAGCACTCAGTAATTAGCTAGACTACACACATGCAACTTCATTTCTAATGAATTTGGTTGTTGAAGGATTCAATAGAAGAAAAATAGTCTCGTTTTTAATTTGAAATTTTTAATGGTAAAAATTTAAAGAAAAAGTAGGAAAAATCAACATTCCTAGAGCTTAGCATTGTTTATTTAGGAAGAATTTCTAATGACAGGCAATTTATTATCCAACATTAAACCCAAAAACAATCATTGACACAAAGTTGTGCCCCTTACACTACTAAATTTACTTACCCAAAGCATACCTCCAGAAACTCCTTAGCATGCAAATTTGCATCAGCCAAAAGTCACCTTCTTCAACAACACTCAGACCATCCACAGTATAACTTGTCAGGAAGAATTTAAAGACGAAGAAAACAGCACGGAGAGGTATCATATTTAATAGAATTTATGAAACTAAATATAAAATATCTGAATTAGTCAATTTTAAACGTTTCGGAGACCAGCTCCATCTTCAGTAAGTCTGAA
>JACJUY010003339.1:48152-88064 GCA_014220935.1 Platorchestia sp. MABIK
CTTACTGAAGATGGAGCTGGTCTCCGAAACGTTTAAAATTGACTAATTCAGATATTTTATATTTAGTTTCATAAATTCTATTAAATATGATACCTCTCCGTGCTGTTTTCTTCGTCTTTAAATTTTTAATGATTGTCCGACTCAGGAGTGTAAATTTTACGGAACTTGTCAGGCTTGGCAACACTTGAAATTTGCTATCTTTTATTACAATTTACATTTTCAGTACAAAAGGCTGTTATGCCCAACAGGAATCAATACCTAATGATATTGATTTTTACCTTGAAGAAGGTAATAATCACTAAGATCTTCATAACTCATACAATCATTCAATTTTTTGACCTGCCCAAGGAAATGAAAATTTGATGGGACATGAAGGCTGAAATAATAAATTGACAGATGCTTTCCCACAACAACAAAAATGAAGAGCCCTTCTGAATTTTCACAAGATATCAGTATAAAAAGAATCGCCCCAAATATCATGACATCTTTCATATCACTGTCTGCTTTGGTCATCACTAATTTATTCTTTCTTACATTGAGATCTTCTGGTGGTCACTTCATCACAAATCCACATTTTTTCACTACGGAGCTTGAAGGTAGCAAGAGTGGCTTGGAACTCATTTGAAGTTTCATTCACAAGAAATTGTCCACATGACCCTGTGTTAATAGGGTCAGAAAAAACTACCCAGGCTCCTTTAATCTAAGATTATGGCTATAGTGAACACATCTTTTGAAGTATGAGTGGCAATGCTTGAAAATCAGAGTCCACAGATGGATAACTGGCCCAAAATTCAAAATATGCCATGGAGAATGCCTCAGGTAATTGTGCTTGGGATTTATACCATTCAAAGGAAATGTCTTTTTTAATTCAAGATAAGTTTGAATTAAACATTGGAGTAAGCAGCATCACTTAGGTTTTTTTGGGGCACATATTAACTCAACCAAATCCAAAAAACAGTAAAAAGCAGCACCAAGAGGACTCTTGTGAATTTATAACTTTGTTGCATAGTATGAGTGCCATCAATCTTAGTAAGCACCAGTTTTCAGCAGCATGCCTTCCTAACTTCTTTCCAGATGCTCTTACTTCACTGAGTTTGAAAATGTTTGCTCCAAAGTTTTAAAAAATTACCATTAATTTATTCAATTCCTCATAAGATCACCATTTCTTTAGTCAGACTAAATCTTAAATGAAAAGAGCAGTCATAGTTCACAGTACCCTCAAATAGGTCATGACCCAGACATGGAGGTAACCCAGGCTGACAAACATGATAACATGACAAAACCTTAAATACAGAAATGCTTAATTTCTTGTTTTAATCTCAATATCTCCAACACAAAATGAGGGCCAAAGTTGTCTCTAGTAATACAGTGAATAGTGCCTCTGAACCTGTTTCTGCCAAACTTAGTCCCATTTTTCTTGAAATCCTGTAGGTCTCTCACCCAATATTAAAAATTAGCCGTCTACCCAAAATAGTTGAAACCTTTCCTGTTTATTGCAAAACACAGAATGGCATGGATCACCATTAGACCTCAAATTTGAGCAAAGCATATTGCAAACCTCAAAAGCATCTTGGTGGAGAATGAGTTTCAAGAGAATTATTATCATACCTAAATGAAGGATTTAACCTCTGGTATGTCTTTTTCCTTAGCCAAGTTACCAACTACCCTAATATAAGCAGATTCATTTTTGAAAGAACTTGATTCACATACTTTCTAGGCTTCTACACACAGGAATAAACTGAAAAGTATGTTTTTTACACAGAGCATAATTTTCTCATTTGATTTCAAATGGTTGAACATAATTAAAGATATTTTAAAAGTTAATTTACACTTGAAGTCAGGGCTAAAATTTCTTATGTAAATGTTTACAGATCTGCTGTTGTAAATAGTTTAATTTTGGTAAACTTATCATCAGGAATGTTAGTTTTACTTCTAAATGCGTTGATTACATTTCGTCGCAGAAATGAGCATCCTGTTGGATTTCACAAAATTCTTCTAACAACATGATGGAAGTAATGATTTTGCCTGTGATTTGAGATAAAACAAAGCAAGTTTTCCTCAATAAAATGCTTCTATATAATATCAACCTAAATTTTTATCACTATTAGCTATTTTTTCATGTCTCACTAGTATCAGTTTTATCTCTAGTACCAGAGACATCAAAGCTTATTTCCCCAGCTGATAATGCTACAGAATGAATATCAACACTGCATTCATTTACACCAAATGACATTAAATATTTTAAAGCAACCTGATCATGAGAATATCCATTATGGGCTCTTCAATGATGGCTTTCATAACTAGAAATTTTTGAAAATAATTCATCACATTCTTCCGTAGGGCACCTAATTATTTTACCACCTTCTACATGGTCATTGAGACGTCAAAGCAGAACATCAAAATGAGAACAAATTTGATTGCTATGCTGTAACATGCACCACAAAAAAGTCTCTGGAGATCTCTGATACTCCCCTTTGAATGCCATTAGACAAATTTTTTCCATGTCCTTCTAAAATATGCTCTTGGAATCCAGTAAAAGATTTAAATTTCCTAGGACATTAATTCATCACAAAAGCATGAATAAGCAATATTGCACAAGTCTTCATGAAATGCAAAATGGCTTACACACAATGAAATTAATTTTGATACTTTTCCACAGAATGGACTTACTCTAATCAACTCACAATTTAGTGTATATATCGGTGGGGTATATATGTTTCCAATAAATGTCATAGCCGGTGAATCTACTCCCGTTTTCTGATATGAGTTGATCATCTACAGCATTTGAACCAAGAAAAGCAGCATGATCAGAAAAGGTTTGGTTAAAATAAACTACCACAAATCTATTTCCAACTAAATTCGTCAATTTTAAAACTCGAAAGGTACTTTGGTAGAATTTAGGGACGATAATATTGCTCATCAAAATTCTCACATGACCCAATACCTGCAATTATACTATATGTGTGAGTAGATTAACAAAAACACAGCCTGAGCTTGACGATGATTACCGCTAAACGTCAGATGAATTAAAACCCCAACTCATAAAGTCTATATGCTGACTACTAATATAAGAGAAGAATTTTCAAATTATCAAATGCTGACGATATGAACGAAACAAAATTACTGAAATGAAATAAAAATATGATTCAAATATAGATTTCCCTCGTGCACAATTCCACCTGCTGTTCAACTTGCCGCGCAACCACACTGGTTTTGGGAAATGGGTGCCAATACTCTTCCCACGTGTTAAACTTCTTATTGATTAATTTACCAATACATTCCTTGCAACAAAGTATTTGTGTACAAACAATCTTATTTTTTATTTTATTATCTTTATTAGAGCTGCATAAATTAACGACGAACAGTGCAACGATAAGAAAAACACCTTAGAACCAATTTTTTTGAACGGATATTTCAATCTTTAACATTTTAGAGCCTATATTAACACATCTAAAGTTAATGTAGGAGAAAATCACAGTTAATGTAACCAATCAATAACTAGAATTATCCTTCGTGTTTTCATTACGAGAAAGAATGTTCCTAGATATTGATTAATCAATTATTTCTTACATTTTTTTTATTGCATGAACAAAACATACCTCATGGAGTTTATGGTAACTGATCAAAATTTATTTAAGTCGTTTAAGCTGAAGCTGACGTAAATTTCTGTAATGAAATCCATTGAAATGAAATCGACTCGTTTTTACCTATAACGGTGTTCTACCGTAATCGTATTCAGACCCGGTGTTTTACTTTACAATATGCCTGACAGTAAAACACTGTGATTTATTCGGTGTTTAACCGTAAAATTCACGGGAATTTTTTACAGTGTATAGGAATCCATGTTAATCAATTCAAGCCCGCTTGCTTTCTCGTTTCAAATCTTTTGGCGTACAGGCACCCTTATCCCAGCCGATTTTGACTAGAGAAAAGTTGGGGTAGAAAAAGCTTGCTTATGAAAAAGTGATCTACATTCTGAAGATGCCCAATTTCTAACTGTTAAACTGTTGATGATAAGTTTTAAAAACTTCCATATATATATCGTAGGCAGCACGTGAGTGTGATTTACTCTCTAATGTTCCATTTACACATGTGTTCTGTTGATGTTCTCAGTAGTAATCACACACATGTAGTAAATGAAAAATACAGAGAATAATTCTTGTATAGAAAAGCTTTTCCCAATCAGAAATAAATCTCATTGAAGGGATTTAGTGTCTGGAAAACTAATAAATTTTGCACCTAAATAAATTTAGTGGTAAATTTGCTCTCTTGGTCATCTTGTAGCATTATATGAGCTAGTCTTGAAAACGTATTTTTCTACTATTCATCTGCTGAAAGCCAACTGAACTTCTTTTAGACCACTGTTGATGTGTTTGAAAATTTAGAGAAGTATTATTATCAGGCTTCTGCTATGAGAATTGAGATTTTGGATCTGGATGCAGAGAAAACCTTAGCTATTATATTCTGGAAGTTGTTGGTTTCATTTTAGATAAAGATGCATGAAAGTGTAAATTCCTAATTTAAGATGACCACTATAATATTTTAAAATCCAAACTTCATTAAATAAATCAGTAAAGCTTGCAATCTATCTACAATGGCTTAAATAAGTCCTTGTGATAAGTCTAGTGCAAAATAGTGTCTTGTTCAAAATGTCCAGGCTGTTTCAGTATTTCTTGTTGTGTTGAAAAGCACATAGGGGAGATGTTTTCAAATTTAAGCTTGATACATGCAACAGTATTTTAATACATGACACATTTTTATTAACCCACATTGCAAACTTGAACTTTTTGCAGGACAGAACATTTAATCTATGAATTTTAGAAATTCCCTTGATTTTCTTTTTTTGGTATTGTAGGCAGTCAATTTTTTGGCTAATATAATAATGTGAAGCTAAAATCATATTTGGGATGTCTCTTTTTTGCCATGTTATATCCTTTCATTTCAAATTTATTCCAGATAAAATTCCTCTAGCCTAAAATGATTTCAAGAAATAAATTTTTTGTCACCTCACTCTTAATCATTCAACATTGGAAGCTTGTATATTTTATTCAGTAGATAACCTTGTTACTTCATAACTTAGCATGAATTGATGCATTGTTTTACTTGTGTTGATATTTCCTAAAATTAAAGTTTTCATTGGTCAAGTATGACATCTTGGAAAGAGGTCATATGCTCACCGAATGAGGGGCTGGTTTTCAAATATTTCTCAATTTACCGGAGAATAGATTGACAAGTAGATAATGTCCGTAATGTATGGAAAAATGAATGCTTGTTGATTCCTGGTTCCTTGTTTTTACCATGTTTAGTCTAAGGTGAATCCACTCTAAACTAGTACATTTTGGCATTTGACCACATCTTATTTGAGGGCTGGCATAATGCTTGGGGTGTTCTCAACTGTCATGACTAGAGACTTATAAATTTCAGTCCCTAAGAGGTCCAAGTGATCTATTAGAATGTTATCTTGCAGTGGAATCTAAGAAATTTCCTTCAAGTTTTACAGATATATTTTTTCTATGCTGTATAATACATTTGTACTTAGAGTATCAGCGTACATTCACCATTCTTCCTCACTGTATTTTACACTCAAGTTTATTGTTTCTTTTCATCTATCTATATTGGTGAGAATTTTGAGACTTCACATAAACCGTAAACCATAAATTATTCTTGATGAAGTCTTCAAAGCAGATAAAGATTTGAATATTAAATTCAAGATCAACGCCTAAAAAGTTTAACAAATCAAATGAGCACTCGGTCGAATTTTGCTCAGATTTACTTCTTATGATATTGCGAGATGACTCCTTCGCTAGACTAGAGGCATTCAATTAGTGTGGTGTCAGAGCCTCCAATACTTCAAATGTTCTTCAAATGCACACAACACTCATTTGGGTCTTATTTCTTGCCTTCTATGCCTTTGACTTTGGTCAAGATATATTTATGCATATTCAAGCCTAGAAATATTCATAAATTTCTGAAATTGAAGTAAACATATCATAATTCTGAAATTGTTCCTCCTGCACTCCTACGAGCATATTTCGTAATCCACAACAAACAAAAACAGAAAAAAAAAATTGCTACCATTTTATAAGTGACCGACAAAGTCGTCTAAAATAACATATTTTCATACAATAATCAATAAAGCAGCATCTCAAAACACAATAACACCTCTACTACAGTACAAAGAGCGAGTAAGTAAGACCCAAGATTGCAATGTCTTCTGCGCAGCGCATAAAGCGGTGTATCATACTCCTATTTGCGTAATATCGTCTCAAATACAAAGGCAATTTCTTTCTGCTACAGTCTTTCCTTGAGGAATGCAACCCCAGTTTATGCGAACCCTAATATGCACAGAGAAACATTAATCTCAGTTGTTCAACAAATGCGAAGTTCGATTCGAGGTGTGAATTACTGAGACTATATTTTGCCGTTACAGCAGGGGTTCCCATGATTGATATATTACTCAAGGATCGACTAAAGCAGTAGAGATACAGATGGAGAAATCAACATTCGTGTATTAGGAAGATAAGCATTTTCTGACGGACTCCACCTCAATTAACAAAATTTTTGTTTGTCAAAGAAAAGAAAAAGATCACAAAATTACGAAATCTATAGCTACAATCATAAAGGTCGAACATATGTAACAATAAATAAATTTCTCTTTATTTATACATTTTACACCCATATTCACGCACAATAAACCCAATCTTCATGTAATACTTTATAGCTGGAACATTTTTTGATGTAAGTAGCACCTTATTTTTTCATGGTGTTCTCAAGTAATAATCTGCTAATTCTAAAAGTCACATCCTTTTGTTTTTTGTTTATTTTGATTTTTATTTGCATTTGCATTTGCTCGTCAGGTGTGGAAAGTTCGCTGAATCTCTCATCATCTACCAAATTTCAAAAAAACTGTAAATTCTCGTTTCAGTTGAAATCAGGCGACAAACTTCGCAATGCAATTGTATTAATGAAATAGCAGTTAATGACAGTAATTTCTTCTCCTTGTGGTTGTTATGTTCTTGAAAGTGAAAAACTTAACTACAAGAAAAAACAATTTATTTCCAATAAAATGATACAAAAACCACCTTTTGTATTTAAAATGTCTTAACATAATGATCCTTAGTCGACCTGCACACATGGATATCATAGTACTCATGTCAATAGTCGAAACAAATAATTAAGGGAAAAGCATGGAAAAAATACATTCCCTCTGTTGCATAATCTAGTTTGGCAATGCATAAACATCCACAATAAAAAAAACATAAACCAGTGACTATTCATTCATGAAAACACTTTTATTAGCGCGCATTTACATTGATATACGAGCTTAGGTACTTGCGGCATCAGGAATTAATATTAAAAGTAAAATGGGTAGATTTTAATAAGTTTGCGTCTTAGACTATGAAGTTGACATTAGGAACAATTTTTCATTCATACGAATAAACTAGTACGCCAGATAACGAGCTCGTCGAGAATAAAACATTTTCTCATGATAGAAATTTATGGTATTTCCTACGCTAATAATACTGGCGCAAAAGAGTTCACCGAAGACAAAATCTTGAGAAGGATTATTGTACAATGCTAACCATAACATTTACAACATAGCTGGGACAACACGAAAAGCCAAGCTGCCTAAAAAAGTGTTGCCAGTGTATACTCACGAGCGTATGAAACGGCAAATTGCTACACAAGACTGACGAGAACATTTCAGGACATTAATAAGGAAATAAAACGCTGATCTTCTATTACGTCGCCTTTTAAAATGTTTTAATATGAAAGGTCCGGAGTTGATATACATAGGTGTGAGCCATGACGGCTTATGTCAATGCTTGTGCAAAATACTGAGAGAAAAACATTAAAATGCATCCCAAAGCGAGCTCGTTGAAGTTTAATTATATTCATCTATGAATACAACAACAGAAAAATAAAGACAATGAAGTCATTGGGGTGAAAACTCGTGTGACAGTTTCCACATACATTGACATATGAGCATTGGCTTTCTTGAAATCAGGGAATAATATTGAAAATGCTTGTGGATAAAGTATATCCATAACTTCATGCATGGTCAAAGTGGTAGATATTCAAAAATATCTTTTAACGCGAGCACAATAAAATGAAATTATGTTCACTGCCTTCAAGAGTATGCTTTGAATCATATGAAAAATTTATGATATTTCCCATTTAAATGTTTCACCAAAATGTAAGGAGGTGACTAGGTAGGTAACGTGACAAGTTGATTGATGAAATTTTAAAAAAACCGAATTTATAGGACAAGTGCAAGTCACTTGATTAACAATTTTACAGAAACTGCTGTTTACGTATACATATTCATATATACAATTGTTCATATGTATATAATATATATATGTATAATATATAAATATGCACATACACACACGTACCCGAATACAAACCCATAACACATGCATGAATATTTACATACATATACGCAAACATTCGCTTACAAGCATTCACATTTCATACAGAAAATGAAAAACGAACCAAATGTAAAACTATCTAAATGTGCAAGGCTATTCATTCTATCTCCCGTTTCTGCCATTTTGCCAAGAATGTCTACCATCATATCCTAAATAAAACGCAACCAATTTCAAAGGACATTAACGAAATAGTGTCATTTTATATTATTTTTATCCACGTGCAGGTACTCTAAAAATTGATTTATCTTCAACGTTTCTTCTACAGCATATCTCTACGAACAAGTTTTAGAAGGTACGCCGGGGCTGTAGAAGACACACCTCCGTAACATTTGCTTTAGTATTGTACAATGATAGGAGTTGTAGTTGCGCCGAAAATTTTCACTCTAGGCATACGAGAACAAAATGTCTTCATGTTAACAGCCTAGGTTGCCCGATGATTCGGTGAGAGGCATGTTTTGTGTTCAAAGGTTAAATTTGATTAAAATAAATGTGTTCAGTTTTCACGGTTACTTGATAGAGATTTGAATATAGAGAAGTACCTTGTGCTTCTCGTTGAGTAATGTAATAGTTGTATTTGTACTGTTTAAAACAGACTTCATATCTTTTCTCTTTGCATAAACAAGTGTCAGTAAACGAAAACTTTGTCTCGAATCATTTTTCATTCCCAGGAAACAGAAAAAAATAGTTTTCTACAGTTTCGAGTGAACTATACTTTTTGAATAAATATGTCTATAAAGGATGAAGACGCAGTTTTATCTCGCCACCCATCTGCTGCAAAACTTTCATCCACGCCTGAAAAGGAGGAAGACGCGGTGCCATCTGGCCTACCACCCACCTGCTACAAAACTTGCATCCCATAGTGGAAAAATGCACGAAATCGAACGCTTGCAATGTGGAAAAAGCAGAGACCTGTCGAAAATAAAGCCAGAATTTACCGAATACTTGACCAGGGCCGATCGATTGTTTAAAGCATACACCGACGAGAACATTTTACTGTGGCTTGAACCAAATTAAATCAGAATCATTAGTTTTCGCGAAGAAGTGGAAGACCTCTTTAGTCAACATCGAGACACTCCGTCTTATAGCGGTCATGCTGCAAATTCAACAAAACGAGATCTAATCTTACATTGTGCTCCGGAGTTTACTTAACGTCATCTGCTCGTGTTAAGCCCGCCGAAACGAATGCGAAACTGGCAGCCAAAGTACTATTACACATTAGGAAATTTTAAGAATTATAACGACTAGAACTGCGATTAAAATTCAAAATTAAAAAGGCTGGCCTAGAAAAAACTAAGCTCGAAACCAGATTGTCCGAAGCTGAATTGAATGAAATAGCCGACGGCGACGACGACGCCGCCGTCGCCGTCGGCGTCGTCGCTGTAGTTCGGCGTCGTCGGCGTCGTAGCTGTCGCCGTCGTCGCCGTCGCCGTCATCGCCGTCACCGTCGTCGCTGTAGTTGTCGCCCTCGTCTTTGTTATTTTGTTTTGAATGCAGGATTTGGGGTGAAATGCTTTTGTTGTGTAGTTACTTTCAACACAACCTGAGGTTTCTTCAGCTGTAACTGCAAACTACAGTTTCAGTAGCTTTAGAACACCTAGGCATGATTAAGGAAACACTGGTTAGCACGTATTCGTGTGCTGTCCTCTTTCGGTTACAAAGTTCCTCTTAAAATAGCCGTGCCCGGAAGTCAGGCATGAGCACGTAACAAAGGCTTCCGGAGCTCGTAAAGGAGGAGCGTAACAAAGGCTTTCGGAGCTCTTACTCACCAAATCAGTGCCACATTATAACGACGCATATTTTAATTACGAAAATTTCCCTCCCTTTAGATGAACATATGACAATTGGAAGGAAGAATTCAATAATCCACTCGCATTACAGGTTTAGATATTCTACCTGATTTTCGACGTTCATTTTCTACAGGTGACCTGCCAACAGGCTGCAAAGCAGAAGGCTCAGCCGCCATTACTACTGATAGATTCCAAATTACCAGAAGAATGAAGCAGCTGATTAGAGTGTCTTCCAGATTACAATTAATGCCAAGATTTGAACCTGAAAGAAATAAACAGCAACTTTTCTAACAATAATTCCTTTTTGCCACTTGGGACCATACCTTAAATTCAGAGCAAGAACATGATCACCGACATCAAATTGAGTTACACACATAGGCTTAGACCTGGACACAGAATATTTAAGATTAACTCTATCTCTGAAGGTAACAAATTTACGATTGTTGAGCGCAACAGAGGGAGCAATTTTTGTGACACTATGAGGTTTACAATGTGATTGAAATACGCTTTTTCTAGACGGGATTTGAACAATTCGGAAGAAGAAAGATTTTTCAACAGGTCTTTGATGACCCTTACCCCCCTCTCAGCTTGACATTTGCTGGCTAGAGAATAGGGCGGAGGTGTGAGGTGCTCAATACCATAAGAAATTAGAAAATCTTTAAAGTCTTGAGATGAAAGTTAGAAGCATTATCACTTAACGAGCACATCACACAACCCGTTTCTGCTGAAAATCATTCTCAAAGCATCAATAGTATCTGACACACTCGTGGATGGTACAACTTCGCATTCAATCTATTTAGATAACGCATCTACAGCAATGAAAACAATTTTTTTCTCGTCGAAAAAGTGATCAACATAAATATGTTCCAAAGGACAAGAAATAGTAGGCCATTCTACGTTTCTAGACTTAGGTTTTGCTCGATTTAATCGGCATTGAGGGCCTCATTTTACGATGTCTTCAATAATTTTACCCATTCCGGGAAATCAAACAACAGATCTGGCCAACGACTTCATGCCACAAATGCCAGGATGTCCGTCATGAAATGTTTCAAGAACTAAACTATGTAATGACTTGGGAATTAAAACCCTTTTGTTATAAAGTATACAACCTGTCATGATAGTCATCTGAGGTAGTAGGTTCTTGAATTTAGACAAATTAGGATTAGGTTTAGGAGGCATGCCAAACTTTATGAATTGTTTGAGTTTACATAGTTCACTATCCATATCAGTGTGAGTTTTTATCTTTTCACACGTAATATGAGTTTTATCGAGAGAGTTCACTGCAAAAATCAGTTCGTAAGGTTCTAGTTCTGTTTCAGTTGTGGGTAGAGGGAGCCTACTAAGACAGTCGCTATTTACGTCCCATTCACCTTTCGAATAGCTGAAAACATAGTCACACTGGAAAAGTTTAAGAGCCCCTTTTTTAATACGAGTGGAACAATTGAGAGGTACGCCTTTGTTATGTGCAAAAAGTTTACAAAGAGGTTTTTGATCGTTTTGAATGAGGAACTTAGCACCAAGAAATTTCTTGAATTTTTCGACAATAAAAATCACACTAACAACACTCTTTCGATGTTAGAATTGTTTCCCTCTGCATTATTTAGAGATCTTGAAGCAAATTGAACAGGACACCAATCGTGAGAAGAATCAACGCGTTGCATGAGTACGGCAGCAACCCCATAGCAAGAACAATCAGCTTCCAGAAGAGTTTCATGGTGGGGATTAAACAATTTTAGAGCTTTATGCAAACGACAGATACCCTTGATAACATGGACACTTGTATCCTGTTCTAAAGTCCACTGGAAAGGTACATCTTTCTTTAGTAGCAAATACAGAGGATGCATGACATGAGAAAAGTTAGGTACAAAACGACTTAGAAATTACACAATCCAATTGATGCTTGCAACTGTTTGAGGTTTTCAGGAACAGGAGCATTGAGAATTGCATCTACTTTCTCAGAATTCGGGTGAACACCTTTGTTATCGAAAACGTACCCTAGATAAGACACATGATCAGTTAGAAAGGCACAATTAAAAAGATTTAAGCGAATTCCAGCATTTTTTAAGACAGACAAGACATCGTCAAGAACTTCCAAATCAGAATCATTCGCAGATGTCAAAATGAGTAGATCATCCAAGTAACAGTGCTGTTATTGATGCTAGAGTGTTATTCATAAACTCTTGAAAAATGCCGGGGCTTGCACGCAAACCACAAGGTCAGTAGTTCTACATGAATAAACCTTCCAAGGTGTTAATGGTCGTAAACTTTTTTGATTCTTCGACCAAAGAAATTTGCAGAGAAGAAATTAACTAATCAGTTTTGAAGAAAAACTTTGCGTCGCCGATTTGAGAAATTGAATCATCAATAACAGGTAGGACAGATTGAACGAGATTCAACCAATTGTCAATGGAAGCTGAAAAATCTTCACAGATTCTTACACTGCCGCCAGACCTTAGAACATCAACGGCAGGTGATGCCCCTTGGCTATTATACACCTCAGAAATTTTACCCATACTCTGCAAGCGCTTCAGTTCAGTTTTGACAGAGTGTCGTGGCTTACGCTTCAGATACCCTACGTCATGTTCAAATAAACGTTACGAAGAAGGGTTCGTTTGGCCAACGATCACCTTTCGAAAAGATCTGCCATCGAAAATATATTATCGTCGATAAGCGCAGCATGTGCTCTGCTCTACGAACATCGCAACCAACGGTTACTTCAGTACGTCGAGAAGCGTCATTTGAAAGCTACCCCACCTTGACACCACCCCCACCCTGGGAGAACCATGTCGCCAGCGTCTAGAGAAGCTGCACTGCCGGATACTTCCATTTCTCTTCACATATCTAAACTCTTTCCGTAGACACCTAGAATCTTATTCATTCCAAATAATTACTTGTTAATTAATATGTGAACGTAATCTAATCTAATTATCTGACGACACTTGCTATTTCCGATAAATTAGTAACGTAAAGTATTGTGAACCAGAACGTGTATTTTCTCAAACGTGACAGCGTCGCTGGGGCATACCCTGTCTGGGAGAGTGCGAGGCATTAGCGCTACCGTAACTCTGAGTGTAGGACGTGCAACCGCCCCGCTCTGCCCTCTGGGCACAGCGATGGCAATGGCAGTCAGATGAGTATCTATTCTACATGTCATCCACTATTACCATTCATTCTTGTTATCTCACGTGTAGGATCGGCATTCGCTTTCAACGGAGGAAGTGATATTCTGTACCTATGATGTACGCGCAAATACATTTAATGTATTATATAATCTGTTTCGCTGACTGATTCAGTAACGAGGCCTCACCTCGTTATGAGCTTATTAGAAATAAATTCCTGTCCGTCGATTGAGTTAACTATTTGAATCAGAAGATAACATTATTTCAAGTCATCATTTAAATATTAAATAACTAATTTGGAAGCCTGTTTATTTAATCCCTTGCAATTATTTAGCCATTAGTAATCAGAAAGATGTGACATCAGAAAATATTAATGACAGAGTAACATCAGAAATTTACTGAAAAATATGTCATCGGAAATAAATGACTTATAAATACGATAAAAGTACGAACAGCGAGGAAGAATCATTATAGAGTCTTTTAGTCTTACAGAAACAGGGCGTGCTTTACAAAATACAGGAACTGAATTAGGCAATACATCAAGATGAACGGTATCTTTAACGTTAGACAGTGAATCAGATGACAAGTACGCATCATATTTCGAAGACAAGCTTCTCGGCAAACTATGAGATTCTGTTTTGTTTGAAGTGTCGCATTGATCAGGGATGACAACACTTACGTTGAGTTGATAACAAATATCTCGGCAACGTAAGTTGATTCTATCATCTTCCACAAGAAGAACTTTATGACTAAAACTAACGTCTTTATAACTAATGATCACTGAAGATTGATCAAACAAATTTACAGAGCCACCACTGTATCCGAGCACTTTACTACACGTAAGATTTATGACAGCACCAACAGCAAGTGCATCACTTTTACTATGGTATGGGATCAGGTAGTTTTTAACTTCAGGTGAAGCATTTTTCACCTTATATAAGATTCCCACGGATTTTGGAAACTTACTACTGATATGTGTAATATGAGCCTTGAATCCCAGATGTTTTTCTATTATAATGCCCAGAAATTTACAGGAGTTGATTTCTTCTACAACACCATCACCAATCTTAATACGCGGAAGAGACACATTTCTCTTGCATGAGGAATTTTACTTGTATATCTACTTTAACTCATTCCTCTTCTATGAAGAATTTAACTTTGATTTCTCTTATAATTCCTTCGTTCCAAATATACTAAGAAATTTTTTAACTGGTTTATTTCACTGTAAATCCAATAAACTTCCTCTGTGAACCATTTTCACTGCTTTCACGTTTGTTATTAAGGGAATATTATCAGAGTTGTGCCTTACGGCGCTAGAACTTTTGCAAGCTAGAAGCGCCGCTAGTTTTTTACTAGCTCAAGCACTAGTGCCGTTAAGGTTTTAGCTAAAGTTAAGCGCTAGTAGCCTGGTTTTTCAGAGTAATTATTAATATGTCTTCAAATCATAGCATATAAGGCAGTTATATAATTTGAATCTGGAACGATTTTCATACAAGTTGAAAAATGTGTACAACACGTTTCGGCATTTTTTAGACGCCACGGTAATGTTTGTGAATGATGGCCGCAAACGTTTGAGCGTCTTTCATTCAAACGTTCAAACGTTGGAGCGCAGCAACGCACCAACGCTTCGCACATCAACCGGTGGCCACACTGCAACATAGCTCATCAGTCTGTCATTGCCTCGTAACTTTGCCTGGCTCCATGAGTGTGAACTAATGGCAACAGAATTTAGCAGAAGAGGAACTTAGTACCACATATGAGGCAGTGGCCGCAGTGCGCAACAATGCTTGAGTTGATAGTGCTAATCCTTGGCTTTGCGTTAGTGAATTTTTTAATACCTTCTGCAATCATCTACTCGGGATCACAACTCGGCACGTAAGTGATCTTATAACTTTAATTTGTGCATGCCTATTGTGAAAACGATGAGTGCAAACAAAAAATCATAGTACAACATCAAGGTACACGTTAAGACGAAACATTGTCATTGGGTAAAAAATTTAAAACTTCTGCCAGTCTCGCGTAAAAAGCTCTGCAAGAAAACGTCCCATAGAATGCGTAGAAGAATTTTCACAGAATGCAAAGCTTTTAAAAAGGTGAAAAATCAACCAAGTGTAGGCGATATGATAGCTTCTAGTAGCATCACATTGAGAGTTATTCGAGCAAAGTTCAACACTCTCATTACTGATTTTGTGATTGGTGAAATGATGGCTTTCCAAATAGTTGAGAGTGAAACATTTGAGAAACTGATTACTACACTTGCTCCAAGTAAAACTGTGATTAGAAGAAAAGCACTTGTCAACTGTGTTGATGAACAATATAAGGAACTGGAGGATGGGGTTGAAGCAAAATTAACAAAAACTGAGTGAGTTGCAACAACCGCAGATTGTTGGAGTTGCAGAAACAAGTGAGTAACTTTTCTAAGTTGGTATTTATGATCTAACTATGTAAGGGCTCTTATTTTAACATTTTATTTCACATAATGCCAACAAATTTATTTATTAGTCTGTTTTTAATAACAGTAACTGAAAAATATTAATGCTTCTCTGAGGTTATTTACTAGATGTTCAAAATTTATTTCGTATTCGTGCTTGGAGTTTAATTGGCACGAACTCCATTTACATTAATTGGTACTAGACCACTCATAACCCGTTGGGGGATTTAAAGATGGCGTTTATGACTGCAAAAATTTAGTTCAAAGCATCATGTAGGAAGTTTTATTCCATCACTTCCAAAAATGATACGATATCGTTAGCTACAGTTTTTTTAATGATGCAATAAAATCGTTCAGAACTTCAGAAGTCATTTTTAATCAAGTTAGTATTCAAAATACAGAGGCGCACCATATCAAGAGACTCGGTATCAGCTAATTTAATGTGCTAGTTCATCACAATTCAATTCTTGAAACTAGAGCCCGTGATTCGATTCACCTAGTGTAAAATATCTAAATACCCGGTAGCAGGACATATGTAGACAGAGCCGACTGAGGCTGTCTTTTAAAATTTGATCTTCGTTTTCTCCATAGGACGTTCTTTAAAAGCGTGTGTTAAAAATAAATATTTATTACACCGGGTGTCCCACAAAATGTCCCCGACTTTTTAATTTAGCACATCTCTTATTTAAATTAACATTTTTAAATTGTCTTTTTTTTAATGTACTAAATTTAGTTTCTTTTTCGAATCATTTAGTTTTTGAAAATCGATTAATTACCACTTTACAGTGACCGATTTACTGAAAGAGGTAGAAAAACTAATTGTTCGAAGGAAAAGTTTTAAAACCACACTGGTGTTCATCATCATTTTTCAATACCTACCGTTAACAATAATTTCACAATAATGTATCCTAAATACCACCAAGTATTTAAACTCTCTGAGAGGTTATTTACTTCCTTATTTCATTGGTACAAAATCAGGAAGAATATAAATATTGTTTTGAAAAATTTTCCTTTAAACAATTGGTATTTTACTTCTTTCGGTAAATCGATCATTGTAAAATGATTATTAAACGATTTTTAAAATCTCTAATTGTTCGAAAAGGGAACAAAATTTACTACATTGTGAAAAGAAGCCAATTCAAATATGTTAATTCAAAGCTGAGATATAATCAATTAAAAAGTGAGGGACGTTTTTCTAGGACACCCGGTATGTACATATACAACAGGCACGTGCCCTCTGAGTGGGCAAGGTAGACAGTGCCTACCTAGAGAAGTATAGATCAGCAACAACAATTTCTTTCTATGACTTTGCATCAAAATATGCACCAAATCCAACGAAATTATAATAGTTGATCTAATTACTATGCTCGAAAGACCAAAAATTTTGATACATGTGTAGCTAAGGTAGGCACGATTTGCACTGCCCCTTATTCTCTGCCTCTACATTATGCAGGGTAACAACGCAAAGCAGGTGCTATATCATTGTTCAACACCGTGTTATATTACAGCTATAATAGGCAAAAGTTGTTCTGCTTCTAATCTCAGCGGGCCTGACGTCTCTGGTACGTTTCGTATCCGAATAAAAACCCCTTTCAGCTTTTTCGTTTGAAATATGGTACCATTTTTTCATTATATTCTAACTTATTACCATGTATTTGATAATTCATTATTTTATTAAACGCATATTTCCAATTTCTTTTATATTTTTGGCGCAATTTGGAACGTTTTCAGCGATAAATTTTGTACTACCGCGTAAATGCAACAACCATGCATTGCAGCTGAAGAAGTGCATTGCTCTCAGTTACAACATGTGTGTGACTAAGTCAGGTTTTTGCTTGTGTAGTGTTATTTCTTTCTCTGGAGCTCGTTTCCATTGTATTTTTGTTTTTCACGTATCTCAATATCGATATTGATTATCTTTAAACGGTTTAAAATCTTCCTTATGAAGAGGTAATTGAATATATCTGAACGGGTCAGTAGTTTGTTTAAGTCGCAACTTGATTAAAAACTAAAAACCAATTTTTTCTGACTTGCTTTTATTTTTGTTTTTTATATTCGTGATCTGTTTTAATGACTGTTTACATCATTTTTGTTTCTTCTTTTATTGCAGACATAATGAATGGTATTTTTGAACTGATGATGGAGCTGGACTCCGAAAAGTTTTCCAATTAAATATGATTAAGTTCCTCAGAATTTTCTTCGTTTCAATTAAAGAGGTAATTGATTATACAATGCCGAAAAGCAGATGCCATTTCAGTGTTTAAAATTAATAAAAAAATATACTTAAAAAAATTTTCACATGCTTAAAATCTAAGAAGTGATCAGAAGATAAAATAAAACATGATAATGATACAGTGAGAGACAGAATAACTCTGAATGAACCAAACAACATTCAAAATTAAACATTAAGAATATGCAGAAATTTCTTTTATTTTACATGTTAATTTGACCTTAAGACCAGGAAGTAAAAAAAAAGAGATCAATACGCAGTACATAAATACTACGTACTGCTGAAAAAAATCAAATCATATTCCAGTTATCAACATTAGAATAGGCTAGTTAAATTTTCATTATTAACAGTAATAACATAACCTGAAGACTAAAAGTCTTCATGTATCAGAACATAGCTAAAGGATTTGACAAACACTTCACCTTTTTCACTTCAAATTAAGCCATGTCAAGTTCAATTGAATCCAAGTCAAGTTCAATTTAATCCAAGTCAAGATCAAAATGATCCAAGTTAAGTTCAAATTAATCCAAGTCAAGTTCAAAATAATCCAAGTCAAATTCAAATTCTCCAACCCTAAGTTGAGTAAAAAAATGGCATAATCATTTGTCAATTTGAACTTTTTTGTGAGTCAAATATGTATCTATTGGATGTGATGAGCAAGAAAAACGTTTTTCCTTTCAGAAAGGAATACATAAATTTCTGCAATATAAAAACAAGCTGTCGTAAAATGGGGTAAGAATCCAGCATCAAGAGGCTGAGTGTGATTCAGATCTTTGAGCGGAGTAACAGATAGAAGTCAATTATAAAAACTTCGTATTATACTAGACATTAAAAGTTGTTTTACAATCCTACATAAATTGCAGTGTGCATCCATTTTAATATTTACATTCAAAGGCAATTTTATGTTACACATACACATAGTAGTAATGAGGATTTATTTACACTCAAAGTAGGATTTATCTGCGTTTAATTCCACTTTATTATACATATAAAATCACTTATGCGTGCAACTACAAAAGATAACCATTGGTCGATATGTCCAATGGTAATGGTAATGTTCGAAACAGCTATTTCGGTATTTTCGAATTTTCAGTAAAAAAGATAGAACCAGGAAAATGATATAAAACATTTTTCATTAAAATATATTCTCGAGGCTGTAAAAGACTCGTAAGAACAGAAAGAAAACCACTCCAAAAAATTTATGACATTACTTATTGACTAGAGATAAAGGAAATGAGCTAAGATGATTATTTAAAAACAGGTTTCGTTTTAAAAATGAACAGAGACTCTAAAATCCGCAATTCCGAAGACAACTTTGCCCTGGCTATGACTTTGAAACCATTTTCCTTGACTGCTGTGTCGCATTCAAAAGCATGATATCGAATGGCTGAGTTGGATGGGCTTGCTAAAATGTTTCCCGTCCGGGAACTCCTACTCCTCCTGATGGTAATGGTAATGGTATTGCCGCCGACTTCTGGACCGCCACACCTACGGCCTTCTTGCCAAAGAGTTGGAAGCTGTTGTATATTAAAATATGCGTCGTTATAATGTGGCACTGATTTTGTGAGTAAGAGCTCCGGAAGCCTTTGTTACGCTCCTCCTATACGAGCTCTGGAAGCGGTTATTACGCTCTTCCTTTACGAGCTCCGGAAGCCTTTGTTGCGTGATCTTGCCTGACTTCAGGGCACGGCCGGTTTAAGAGGAAGTCTGTAACCGACAGAGGAGAGCACACGAATACGTGCATACCAGAGTGTTTCCTTACTCCTGCCTTGGTAGTCTAAAGCTACTAAAACTGCAGTTTGCAGCTACAGCTAAATAAACCTCATTTTGTGCTGAAAGAAACTACACAACATTATTTGACGACGAAGATTTTGAATCTCCAACGTGAATTTGAACTTTGTGCTCTGAAACCTACAAGTGCTAAAAGTGCTCTGAAATCAAGATGGCGTAATCTGCAGTTAGCTGTCCTCCATTCGACGTTGGAGTGGAAACAGTGTGTGAATTACTGCAAAGTGCAGTGTGCAGACTCTCTTCAGAAGGCGGGTAACAATGACAGTAAGAAAGCTATCATTTCAGTCAAAGCTTTGCCTGTAAACATCATTACTGATCTACAACGAAGAATTAAATCAACGTTACTCGCTGATGCTACGTATGATGAACTAGAAGCAAAATTAATCCAACAATTTGAAACCAAGAAATCGATTGTCGGTGCGTCTGTTACATTTCTAAACAGAAAGCAAGGTGTTAATGGATCCATAGAAAGTTGTGCCAAAACGTTAAATGACTTAGCACCTGCGTGCAACTACGATAATTGCTGTCGCGATCGTCTCTTGAGAGATACTTTCGTTGCTGGTCTACGTTCACCGCAAATTCTCAGTGCAGTTCTACAGAAGTGTGACCGGAAATCTTTCAATTAGTGTGTTGAAAATTCAAAATTCATCGAACAGTTAAGTTCCGATGCTCACGATATTATTCATGAATATTCATCTTTATCGTTTTTCACAACAGAAAAATTACAGCCGAACTACATATGCATACGTTGCGGCGATAAGAAGAAATATCTTACGAATAATTGCTCTGCTTTGAAATTGAAGTGCAATAAATGTGGGAAGATAGGCCACAGTTCAAAAGTTTGCAAATCCACGACTGCAGCACGGCCTCCTCCGGCTGAACCTACACGTGGAGAATTTCGCTCAGCCCGCACTTACATGGCGCTGAAGGAACCAAGAGAAGATTTGTAATGTACCGACGTTGTCATGGCATCGTCGGAAGAGAAGATTTTCCAACGCAGAGTTCACGCGAGTCTCTGCAGCGGAAAAACGAAGTCACTCTATAGAAACCTAGGAACGATACTGGTGACAGTAACTCTGTTCATAATTTCTCTGATGTACATAATTACTTGAATGATTCCCAGTTTTTAGAATAAGCACCACTGTAATTCCCTTTACTAAAGAGCCTACGATTTTGAAATGCCGTTTAAATGTTAAACCAATTGAATTTCTTCTTGGCAATGGCAGTGCAGTCTCGACTATACGTAAAAGGGATGCACTTGCTGTTGGTGCTGTTATAAATCCTACGTGTAGTAAAGTGCTCGGATACAGTGGTGGCTCTGTAAATTTGTTTGATCAATCTTCAGTGATCATTAGTTATAAAGACGTTAGTTTTAATCATAAAGTTCTTCTTGTGGAAGATGATAGAATCAAATTACGTAGCCGAGATATTTGTTATCAACTCAACGTAAATGTTGTCATCCCTGATCAAAACGACAGACACTACAAACAAAACAGAATCTCATAGTTTGCCGAGAAGCTTGTCTTCGAAATATGATGCGTACTTGTCATTTGATTCACAGTCGAACGCTAAAGATACAGTTCATCTTGATGTATTGCCTAATTCAGTTCCTGTATTTTGTAAAGCACGCCCTGTTCCTGTAAGACTAAAAGGCTCTGTCAAAACCGAACTGGAGCGCTTGCAGAGTATGGGTAAAATTTCTAAAGTGTATGACAGCCAAGGGGCATCACCTGCCGTTAATGTTCTAAAGTCTGGCGGCAGTGTAAGAATCTGTGAAGATTTTTCAGCTTCCATTGACAATTGGTTGAATCTCGTTCAATCTGTCCTACCTGTTATTGTTGATGCAATTTCTCAAATCGGCGACGCAAAGTTTTTCTCCAAAACTGATTAGTCAATTGCTTTTCTGCAAATTTCTTTGGTCGAAGAATCAAAAAAGTTTACGACCATTAACACCTTGGAAGGTCTATTTATGTAGAACTTCTAACCTTGTGGTTAGCGTGCAAGTCCCGGCATTTTTCAAGCGTTTATGAATAACACTCTAGCATCAATAATAGCATTGTTACTAGGATAATCTACTCATTTTGACCTCTTCGAATGATTCTGATTTGGAAGTTCTTGACAAAGTCTTGTCTGTCCTAAAAAATGCTGGAATTCGCTTAAATCTATCAAAATGTGCCTTTCTAACTGATCATGTGTCTTATCTAGGGTACGTTTTCGATAACAAAGGTGTTCACCCTAATTCTGAGAAAGTAGATGCAATTCTCAATGCTCCTGTTCCTGAAAACCTCAAACAGTTGCAAGCATCAATTGGATTGTGTAATTTCTAAGTCGTTTTGAATCTAACTTTTCTCATGTCAAGCATCCTCTGTATTTGCTACTAAAGAAAGATGTACCTTTCCAGTGGACTTTACAACAGGATACAAGTGTCCATGTTATCAAGGGCATCTGTCGTTCGCATAAAGCTCTAAAATTGTTTAATCCCCACCATGAAACTCTTCTGGAAACTGATAGTTCTTGCTATGGGGTTGCTGCCGTACTCATGCAACGCGTTGATTCTTCTCACGATTGGTGTCCTGTTCAATTTGCTTCAAGATCTCTAAATAATGCAGAGGGAAACAATTCTAACATCGAAAGAGTGTTGTTAGTGTGATTTTTATTGTCGAAAAATTCAAGAAATTTCTTGGTGCTAAGCTCCTTATTCATAACGATCAAAAACCTCTTTGTAAACTTTTTGCACATAACAAAGGCGTACCTCTCAATAGTTCCACTCGTATTCAAAAATAGGCTCTTAAACTTTTCCAGTTTGACTATGTTTTCAGCTATTCGAAAGGTGAATGTGACGTAAATAGCGACTGTCTTAGTAGGCTCCCTCTACCCACAACTGAAACAGAACTAGAACCGTACGAACTGATCTTTGCAGTGAACTCTCTCGATGAAACTCCTATTACGTGTGAAAAGATAAAAACTCATTCTGATATGGATGGTGAACTATGTAAACGCAAACAATTGATAAAGTTTGGCATGCCTCCTAAACCTAATCCTAATTTGTCTAAATTCAAGAACCTACTACCTCAGATGACTATCATGACAGGTTGTATACTTTATAAAGAAAGGGTTTTAATTCCCAAGTCAATACGTAGTTTAGTCCTTGAAACATTTCATGATGGACATCCTGGCATTTGTGGCATAAAGTCGTTGGCCAGATCTGTTGTTTGGTTTCCAGGAATGGGTAAAATTATTGAAGACATCGTAAAATGAGGCCCTCAATGCCAATTAAATCGAGCAAAACCTAAGTCTAGAAACGTAGAATGGCCTACTATTTCTTGTCCTTTTGAACATATTTATATTGATCACTTTTTCGACGAGAAAAAAATTGTTTTCATTGCTGTAGATGCGTTATCTAAATATATTGAATGCGAAGTTGTACCATCCATGAGTGTGTCAGATACTATTGATGCTTTGAGAATGATTTTCAGCAGAAACGAGTTGTGTGATGTGCTCGTTAAGTGATAATGCTTCTAACTTTAATCTAAAGACTTTAAAGATTTTCTAATTTCTAATGGCATTGAGCACCTCACACCTCCACCCTATTCTCTAGCCAGCAATGGTCAAGCTGAGAGGGGGGTAAGGGTCATCAAAGACCTGTTGAAAAAATTTTCTTCTCTCGAATTGTTCAAATCTCGTCTAACAAAAGCGTATTTCAATCACATTGTATACCTCATAGTGTCACAAAAATTGCTCCCTCTGTTGCGCTCAACAATAGTAAATTTGTTACGTCCAGAGATAGAGTTAATCTTAAATATTCTGTATCCAGGTCAAAGCCTATGTGTGTAACTCAATTTGATGTCGGTGATCATGTTCTTGCTCTAATTTTAAGAATTGGTCCCAAGTGGCAAAAAGGAATTATTGTTAGTAAAGTTGCTGTTGACTTCTTTCAGGTTCAAATCTTGTCATTAATTGTAATCTGGAAGACACTCTAATCAGCTGCTTCATTCTTCTGGTAATTTGGAATCTATCAGTAGTAATGGCGGCTGAGCCTTCTGCTTTGCAGCCTGTTGGCAGGTCACCAGTAGAAAATGAACGTCGTAAATCAGATAGAATATCTAAACCTGTAATGCGAATGGATTGTTGAGTTCTTCCTTCCTTTTGTCATATGTTCATCTAAAGGGAGGGAAATTGTTGTATATTAAAATATGCGTCGTTATTATGTGGCACTGATTTTGTGAGTAAGAGCTCCGAAAGCCTTTGTTACGCTCCTCCTTTACGAGCTCCCGCAGCCATCGTTACGTGCTCTTGCCTAACTTCCGGGCACGGCCGGTTCAAGAGGAACTTTGTAACCGACAGAGGACAGCACACGAATACGTGCTAACCAGAGTTTCCTTACTCATGCCTAGGTGTTCTAAAGCTACTGAAACTGTAGTTTGCAGTTACAGCTGAAGAAACCTCAGATTGTGTTGAAAGAAACTACTCAACAAAAGCATTTCACCCCAAATCCTGCATTCAAAACAAAATAACAATGACGAGGGCGACAACTACAGCGACGACGGTGACGGCGATGACGGCGACGGCGACGACGGCGACAGCTACGACGCCGACGACGACGACGGCGACGGCGGCGTCGTCGTCGCCGTCGGCTATTTCATTCAATTCAGCTTCGGACAATCTGGTTTGGAGCTTAGTTTTTTCTAGGCCAGCCTACTTAATTTGGAATTTTAATCGCAGTTCTTGTCGTTCTAATTCTTCCAATTTCCTAATGTGTGATGGTACTTCGGCTGCCAGTTTCGCATTCTATTCGGCGAGCTTAACACGAGCAGATGACGTGGAGGAAACTCCGGAGCACGATGTAAGTTTAGATCTCGTTTTGTTGAATTTGCAGCATGACCGCAATAAGACGGAATGTCTCGATGTTGACTAAAGAGGTCTTCCACTTCTTCGCGAAAACTAATGATTTTGATTTAATTTGGTTTAAGCCACAGTAAATTGTTCTCGTCGGTGTATGCTTCAAACAATCGATCCACCCTGGTCAGGTATTCGGTAAATTCTGGCTTTATTTTCGACAGGTCTCTGCTTTTTCCACATTGCAAGCGTTCGATTTCGTGCATTTTTCCACTAAGGGATGCAAGTTTTGTAGCAGGTGGGTGGTAGGCCAGACGGCACTGCGTCTTCCTCCTTTTTAGGCGTGGATGAAAGTTTTGCAGCAGATGGGTGGCGAGATAAAACTGCGTCTTCATCCTTTTTAGACATATTTATTCAACAGTATAGTTCACTCGAAACTGTAGAAAACTATATTTTTTCTGTTTCCTGGGAATGAAAGATGATTCGAGACAAAGTTTTCGTTTAATGACACTTGTTTTTGCAGAGAGAAGAAATGAAGTCTGTTTTAAACAGTACAAATACAATTATTACATTACTCAACGAGAAGCACACGGTACTTCTCTATATCCAAATCTCTACCAAGTAACCGTGAAAACTGAACACATTTATTTTAATCAAATTTAACCTTTAAACACAAAACATGCCTTTCACCGAATCATCGGGCAACCTAGGCTGTGAACATGAAGACATTTTGTTCTCGTATGCCTAGAATGAAAATTTTCGGGGTAACTACAACTCCTATCATTGTACAATACTAAAGCAACTGTTACGGAGTTGTGTCTTCTACAGCCCCGGCGTACCTTCTAAAACTTGTTCGTAAAGATATGCTGTAGAAGAAACGTTGAAGATAAATCAAATTTTAGAGTACCTGCACGTGGAGAAAAATGAAATAAAATGACACTATTTCGTTAATGTCCTTTGAAATTGGTTGCGTTTTATTTAGGATATGATGGTAGACATTCTTGGCAAAATGGCAGAAACGGGAGATAGAATGAATAGCCTTGCACATTTAGATAGTTTGACATTTGGTTAGTTTTTCATTTTCTGTATGAAATGTGAATGCTTGTAAGCGAATGTTTGCGTTTATGTATGTAAATATTCATGCATGTGTTATGGGTTTGTATTCGGGTACGTGTGTGTATGTGCATATTTATATATTATACATATATATACATTATATACACATGTATAATTGTATGTATAAATATGTGTACGTAAACAGCAGTTTCTGTAAAATTGTTTATCAAGTGACTTGCACTTGTCCTATAAATACCGTATTTTTAAAATTTCGTGGATATCAATCAACTTGTCACGTTACCTACCTCGTCACCTCCTTACATTTTGGTGAAACATTTAAATGGGAAATATCATAAATTTTTCATATGATTCAAAGCATACTCTTGAAGGCAGTGAACATAATTTCATTTTATTGTGCTCGCGTTAAAAGATATTTTTGAATATCTACCACTTTGACCATGCATGAAGTTATGGATATACTTTATCCACAAGCATTTTCAATATCATTCCCTGATTTCAAGAAAGCCAATGCTCATATGTCAATGTATGTGGAAACTGTCACACGAGTTTTCACCCCAATGACTTCATTGTCTTTATTTTTCTGTTGTTGTATTCATAGATGAATATAATTAAACTTCAACGAGCTCGCTTTGGGATGCATTTTAATGTTTTTCTCTCAGTATTTTGCACAAGCATTGACATAAGCCGTCATGGCTCACACCTATGTATATCAACTCCGGACCTTTCATATTAAAACATTTTAAAAGGCGACGTAATAGAAGATCAGCGTTTTATTTCCTTATTAATGTCCTGAAATGTTCTCGTCAGTCTTGTGTAGCAATTTGCCGTTTCATACGCTCGTGAGTATACAATGGCAACACTTTTTTAGGCAGCTTGGCTTTTCGTGTTGTCCCAGCTATGTTGTAAATGTTATGGTTAGCATTGTACAATAATCCTTCTCATGATTTTGTCTTCGGTGAAATCTTTTGCGCCAGTATTATTAGCGTAGGAAATACCATAAATTTTTATTATGGGAAAAAGTTTTATTCTCGACGAGCTCGTTATCTGGCGTACTAGTTGATTCGTAAGATTGAAAAATTGTTCCTAATGTCAACTTCATAGTCTAAGACGCAAAATTATTAAAATCTACCCATTTTACTTTTATTATTAATTCCTGATGCCGCAAGTACCTAAGCTCGTATATCAATGGTAAATGCTCACTATGAAAGTGTTTTCAAGAATGAATAGTCACTGGTTTCAGTTTTTTTTTTAATTTGGATGTACATACATTGCCAAACTAGATTATGCAACACGGGGAATGTATTTTTTCCACGCTTTTCTCTTAATTATTTGTTTCGACTATTGACATAAGTACTATGATATCCATGTGTGCAGGTCGACTAAGGATCATTATGTTAAGATATTTTAAAAACTAAAGTTTTTGTATCACTTTATTGGAAATTAATTGTTTTTTCTTGAAGGTAAGTTTTTCACTTTCAAGAACATAACAACCACAAGGAGAAGAAATCACTGTCATTAACTGCTATTATATAAATACAATTGCATTGTCATAATCTTTGGAATAATTTTTGTATTGTCATTATATATCATAGTATGAGTTTTACTAATCACAGCAAGAGTCCCCAAAAGAGGAATATTCCAAGCATCATTTAGCTTAGAGAATTATCCGTGGGTTTTATGCCACAGTATGGTTTCGCACAGGGCACTCACAATGTCCCCTTAACAGTGCTACTCCCCATATTTACAATAGTATCACCCTGAGAGGACAAACCTAACCATAATGTCGAAATTTAAGCCACATCCATTGGTGTAAACGCAACATTGCACACTTATTCCACTGTCTGATTCCACAATTAGATCCGACGAAGGCACCAGCTCAGCTGCACAAGTGATGCTCGGTGAGGGGACAGTGTCAGTTGATACGGTTGTGGTGGTGGTGCTGATATTGGAGGTGGTTGCTATTCCTGCAGCCTCTTTAGAACCTGTTCCACGATGATGGCTGTTTCCATCCCAATCCACCGATTCACGCAGACCTCATTGCTTGGCGACTGCGATTTCTTTGTGGTTAGTGAACCCACCGGCTGCCAACACTTCTACAAAATATGAGAACAACTTAGTTCCGTGATTGATAAAGTTGTGCCAATACAATAGTGAACAAACTGATATTGCACACGAGTTGCAGACTAAAGAATAGAAGAATATAAGCCAAAGTGCGTTCCCACACAGCACATACTGCATGCACATAGAGACAGCAAGTCAGGAAGTTCAAACACTATAGAAGTTCATGATGGAACAAGTAGGTGCTGAATACAAGGGTATAGCAGTAAACTGAAAAAATGACTAGCTGTCGTTAACACAATAAAAATCATGCTATTCAACCAGTAGAGAGATAAATTTCAAGCTCAGGCCTTAAATTTCCATTCTGGGAATGCAACTTCCCATAGGTACAATTATTTTATCCTTGTTAGGGTTTAATTCAGCAGAAAAGTGTATGATCTGTGAGTGACTGGCTTCGCATTCAAAAAGAAATGTAACAATAGTAACAAGGAAATGAGTCTTGGTGATGAACATCATGTAAAGAATAAAGGAATGTCATTCTTTAAGTTTCAGTTCTTTATGTGCTATACAGAATTTATGGCTTTCACAGCTTATTTCACAAGATAATCAACAAGGAAAATAGATCAACATTAAAAAGAACTACCTATTTCTGATGCACTGGTATTATTTTCTTTATCTTGCAGAGCTTTATTTGAACAGGTTAGTAATCTACATAAAAACAAGATTATCAGGGAGGGCAAGAACATTTCTCAGTAAAAACTGCTTACCATGAATGATGCACATTGCGCTGTGGTCCTTGAAGGCAACTTCGACTGCTGCCTCCGATGACCACCAAGTCCTGAGAAGCTGAACTGCATCACCAGTTCTCTGGTGAACAGGTGCTTCAAAATACAGTACGTCTCCGGACTCTGAAACGCTTACTCGTACATGGCCTTTGAGAGATACCGGCTGCAAAAAAAACTATTTTCATAAGATTCATATTTTAGCTAGGTTTTAGCACAAGCTTCATATTCACACTATATGAAGACTTGCACTATAGTCTCGTGACCAAAGATAAATTAAGAAAATGACTCCCTGAATGCATCATTGATGTATTTGTTTAATTGAATATTGGTACATTTCTTATTGAAGCTTAATATTTCCTGCTCTCAAATTTGTTGCAAGGTTATGGGCTTTCATGTGAAATGCCTCTGTTTGCCCTTACATAAGAAACTGTTTCTTGAAGTTAATAATTTAGTTAAAACTTCCATGAGCAATCTATCTTAGATATTTCTTATGATGTTTACAATACTTCATTCATCCTAAGAAATGGATATTCCCACACTGTTACTCATCCAAACAATAGAAAATAAACAATAAAAAAATTCGTTATTTCTGTTTAGATCTAACCTTGACATAAAAAGTAAAGTTACCTGTGCATAAATAATTATTGTAGGGACTTAATTAAGAACAACATCATCTATGTATGAAATTAAAAGCATTCTATTTAACTCACAATTTCAAGTTGCTTCAAAAGAACGTCCATATCTTCCACTGTCTTGGCTGGTCCAGGTAAGGGCTCATTACTCGAAGGTTGGAGCTTTCTCACCTCGTCCAATTTATGTTCAAAGACAACCGACCAATGCTCCAACTTCTTAAATTTCTTTGACAGTATATCTGCAAATTCTCCTTGTTGATTGCTGATGCGCTTCAGCCTAGCTGATGCGCTTCAGCCGAATGAACCCAGGACTGATTATCAAAGAATTTTTACGATCATGTGACCCCCAACGTGTGGCCCCCAAACTCGCCAGATATAAATCCCATGAACTATAACGTGTAGAGTCGTTGAAAGAGAGACTTATCAACTTCCTCACGATTCATATCTTAACTGAAGGCCGGCGTTGTCCAGGTTGTGTCCAAAATGAATAAGAACTACTTAATTTCAGCTTGTCAATGGTTTCGAATCAAAATAGAAGCAGTCATCGAATCCGAAAGTAGTTGCATTGAATAATTTTGTAAAGAAGTATCAACAAGGATGTTTGTGAAAATTTGATGTAATATTCACTTTTCTTTTACAAGTATGAAATTGTTGTTTATCTAAAATACTAGAAATGTCCTCCAATAGCCCTCGAACACCTGTAGTAGACAGATTGTTTCAAATTTTCAATAACTTTTTACACTTCTCATTTCATTTCATAGCCTCTATATTTTATGTACGTCACATGTGTTCTATTTTCATTCCTCCGTTATATTTTATGTTGATAATCGCATGCAATCGCATGTCTGAAATAATTATGCTCCTATTAGAAGAGTTAACTGTTTAAATGCTTATTTCACGTCCCGGCATAAATAAACTGCTCGTGAAGAATGCATTCAACCACGACATATTAGTTTGGTTTGTGCTACTGCATGATGAGATTGGTACTGACACTTACAAAGCATGAGAGCTCGATGAAACTATTGCATTTGATGAGCCACAGTTGGTTCTAATTTAAAGTCAGCAGAGTTGTTTCACGAACATTGTGGGTCGTTATGTCATTATTAGTTCTTAATGAACGACAATCGTTACACAATGTCTCATAGTATGAATAAAACATATCTCAATAGATTTAACAAACTTTTAAAACCAGTCATACCTACGGAAAATAGATATGTTAATTACTTTTACGAATTTACCTTCTACTTTGAATGAGAACTGTGTCGAGGTGAACATCCATTATGATGGTTACGTTCCAGACATAAAATACTATTCGTAATATGGGAAGGTCGAAGAACTTTACTTAAGAATCTAAAATTATTAATTAATTTTAATCGATCTTCTTTTATTCATTTTTTATGCAAAATGTACTGTTTCGTTTTTGCCATGAGTTATACGTACACGATATTGTATGGAAAATTGGCCAGGTGAACGGAACGATAAAATTTTACACATGACGCTTAATCGAAGCAGTTCAAATGCTCCAGTATTACATTTAAGACTTCTTCCCTGCCATTCGATTTATCTTGTGTATTCTTTTTATTTGATTTCTTGGATCTTTTCTAGATAAGCCTCGCCACTAATGCAACACATAAGTTCACGCACTTGTAACTATCTGAATAATGCACCTATTGACTTCAAATTACTTTTAAGCAGAAAAATCTTTTAATCTTTCGTTTGAGAGTAATTTGAAGTCGATAGGTGCATTACTTCGAAAGTTACTTCGAAAGATCCGATTTTTCTTTCTCACTATGAGATGGGAAAGTAAATCAGCTTACAGTCATTAGCTTCCCTAAAATATTCATTTTCAAACTGTAAAATCTTTCATGCGGAGGAATTTGTTCAACAGTAGGAAGAAAAAAGTGCGGTATCTAAAAAAGTATTCCGTATATATGAAACAATAAATGACTAAATTGGACAACATTAAAAGAACTTACTTCTTTCGTTCTCAGCATACTTCTTTCCCATGGCTTTCATTTGCTTTAGTTTGGCACCAGAAACACTGGGCTAACTTCTTAATGAATAAATTAAATAAAAATCCTCCCATGATTTCATGCTATCGAGAACACCTGGAGGGACACTGAGTACGGGACACAATGTTTTAAACTTTTAGGATCGCAATGCGTGGACGCAAAATTCGGCCAATCCGTCGTAAAACAATAATTAATCAATCAAGGTTTAATAAAACCGCAGATCGATCGACGCGGCCAAATTCAATTCGGCCTGGCAACGAATTTTTAACAACTAGAACCCAGCATTCACAGAGGGACAGTTTTTTCGTAACCACTGAAAATTTTTTTTCCTTACGTTTGTACTATTTAATTCATTTCGTTCTTGTAAATCTCAATAATTCTGAAATTTCCTCTGAGAATTAATGCGAGTCTTTTCAGCCAGGATAACCGCGTATAAATATTTTATCGCAGTTAATAATAATAAAATTACCATTCCAATTCACCTCCACACGCTACATTCTCACATATGAAATCCTTTTTTTATGAGTCTCTTGTGTGCATGAAGTGAAAGACTGTGAGTCTGAATCGTAATAATGTGAGACCTAACTTAGAGAAGATTGCTTTATGTTCGGAGCTAATCCGACGGTTTCTTGTATCGTGCTAATTTAATTTTCTCTTTATCGACAGCTGCAGGTAGGACATTTACGGCAGGGAAGTGCCACATGACAAGACTACACTGTTTTGATAAAGTCGGAAATACCTTTCGTGCCATCACTGGAATATTTGTTTAATAAACTTATTTGCAGAATCCTACATTAAGTTGATTTCTGTACTTGTGAGCAAAACCTTTTAGACGGGGTATAAATAAATGGGCAGAGCCAACTCAAGTTTTTCAATTTCACCGTAGATCGTTGGCGTATTTTAGTAAATTGTTCAACCACGACCACAGAAACTTGTTGAAAAAATAGACGTTGAAATATTGGAGTAGAAAACAAATTTGCTCTTAGAAGTAGGTTACGAGATTATTTTTGAATGAATCAGAGCGAATGAGCCTACTACATAAACTGAAGGTTGACTTCGTTCCAATCACCCTAACCGTTAAGCCTAAGCCTTTCGTTACGGGTGACGTACCCATGACAAAGATGGGCAGGCGAGCTGTGCTGTGGTGCGGTGTGCTGTGGTGCAGTGAGCTGACATCTCCAGGCTCCGTCGAGTGGCGGAGACGCGATGCAGGCCCCGGCCAGAGCTAGTTTACGCTTTCACCACGACAGCGACGCTACTTCACAAATCATGTGCAACTTATGGCGGTTATAGCTTCAAATCAAGCTTACCACTAGACCACGGTTTAGCACAGGATCCATCATAAAGTTTACAGGGAGTGAGCGGCATGGGCATTGCCCTTCTCTGCCGTTTAATTACCTCGAACTCCGATGTTTGAAGCAGGCACAAATTCTGGTTCCCTTTCCTCAGGCTTGAAGAAAGGTGGGCAAATTTAAGGTTGGTAACACGCCACGAAAGGTACACTACCATTACAGCAATTAACCATACTTCCAATAGGGCGATTTGTCGAGAATCTTACTCGTAGAATAAAAAGAAGAATCATTGTAAAAACGAACATTACATTTATTGCAAACGTTTTGAAATCATTAAAATTCCATCATCAGTGCTGAAACAGGACAAAAAAGAAAAATTTGCTAACGATCTTAATAAAAATATATTTACATATATTTTCCTCTAAATTCTTTGATTGTCTAAAAACCCTAATTTGTATTCATTCACACACAAACAGTTGCATACTCATAATTCACACAAGCACACATGTACACGCTAATCCAGATACACCCAGTGAACACACACTATGCACACGCACAATACACATATACTACACAGACACACACATACACACGCAGAATTTCGTCTTTACGGCACTAATATTAGAATGAAACGAAGAACCAGAGTAAAAATGAACATTACATTTATTGCATACGTTTCGGAATTATTAAAATTCCATCATCAGTGCTGAAACCGGAGAAAAAGAAAACTTTAAGATTCTAAGAAAAACCCATGCATTTATTCCTCAAAATTCTCATAATGTCTCAAAACCCTAATTTGTATTCTTTCACGCACAAACAGCTGCATACTCACAATTTACACAAGCACACATGTAAACGCCAATCCTGATACACCCAGTGAACACACGCTATGCACACACACACACACACACAGAATTACGTCAGTAGGTGGGGGCAATTGATAGCTTTACGGCACTAATGTCTTTGTTGAGGTTTGGTTTATGAGTGAATATAAAAAGGGACTCTAAAATTCTAAGGTCATGCTCACTATTCGCTCGACTTAAAGTTTAAAAATAGTATTTTTGAATGAATTGTTTGACTTCTCGCAGTGATCTCTAATTGCTGATTGGGGTGGAAGGGTTAGTGCACGAGCAGTTCTATGAGATATTCTGGCGTGTTGGCAATGTCTGATGAATTGTTGGAGTTTGGTACTACCAACGTAAGACTGCATGCAGCAGTCACACTTATAAAAATAGACATAGCCACTCCACAGCAGGGTTGCGGAGTCGGAGTCGGGAGTCGGAGTCGCCGGAGTCGCATGTTTTAGGGTGGAGTCGAAGTCGGAGTCGCTTTTCTGAATGTGTGTGGAGTCGGAGTCGCTTTACTGAAAGTGTGTGGAGTCGGAGTCGGAGTCGGAGTCGCCTTTCCGAATGTGGTGGAGTCGGAGTAGGAGTCGGAGTCGTTCATTCGGATGTGGTGGAGTCGAGGTTGGAGTCGCTATTTTTAGCGTCTTAGATTTTATTTTTTGCATAAATTATTCATAATTGTTTAAACCGAAAGTAAACAAAACAAAGTTAAAATACTTTACTGAAAAGCTACAAAAATACGCAATGTTTTTATTGATTATTTTGTTCGAGGTTCGAAACAGCGTATTTATCCCAATCACTTAATACGATCAATGGTCATTGATTTCAATGATCATTGTGGGTTCGCACACACATATATAGGTGATACCCACGAGTGCGAGGTATAATTTTCGTACTGGAGCAATAATGCATATATTACAGTGAAAAAGCCGGAATTAGTAATTGAAAGCAACGCAAATTCATTCTGTTTGTTTCTGTCTCTCTCATTCCCCCTTCAATAATGAAGGGCAAAAAGCACAAGTAGGCTAAGCGCAATTTTGCTGCATAGTATGCTCTGCAGCTGAGCACTCTAAGCTTAGACGTTCTCGTATTCAAACATCAGAGCTCAAGTAGGCTAAGCGACACTACGGCATACTTCGAACGATGATAGATCTTGCCGCACTTGACTGTGTCAAGTAGGACAAGCGCACTTATTTAGAAAATGTAAAGACAAGCGCACTTATCTAGAAAATGTGAAGACAAGCGCACTTACCTAGAAAATGTGAAGACAATGAAAACGGACTTAGCTAGAACACCAATATAATGTTGAATTCAATCTCTAAATGCACATCACCGGATGCGTTAAATTTTTGAGAAATTATGTTTGGATGATTTCAGTAACAACTTTTAATTTAGTGTGTGTTACATCATACTTGAAGGTTAGCACGTAATCAAAATTGAGGCTTCTCTGTTTTTTTAGTCATTTATCATTTTAATTTTATTTTGCGGCATTTTTACTTTTTTATGCAATTATGAGCAATGAAAAGTGTTTCTACGGTTGCATAAGAATCTTCATTATGATTTCCATATCGATTTAGAAATTATTCAAGTCTGCAACAGTGGCGATATATATAGATACTAAATTGAGCACATCAGTTTCGAAGTAAATTTTGAAAAATATCTGTAAAATGTGCCACTGTGGATAATAAGTTTTCATGTTCAGGGGTATTAAGTTCAAACTATTGTACTCTACTGTTCCTGTTATGGAAAATGCTCAATAAAAGTCTCATTTTGAGCAGCTTTCACTGCAAAATTTTCCCTTAGTAGTAAACGACGATGGCGGAATAGTATGAGATCTACCCTCTGTTTTCTGGTATAGTATGAAATATCCCGTACATTGGAGTCAATTATTAAAGATGAGGATTATTTAGTTAAGTATGAATAAAACATTTACTAGACAAACTTGTTACAAAAGGCTATTCTGGTATTATGTGGTTATTCTGTTATCAAATCTCATATCGTTTAATTCAGGAAAAAGTAAGTTGATCCTCGTGTCTTCTCATTGTTTCCAACAATATAGGAGGCACATTTTCAAGAACATTTTGCTCTCTTAATAAGAAACAACTGAATTCTCACTGGAAATTACTTTGTAAAAATCACTTGAAAGTATTGTGTAATTATATTTTTGAAATATACATGTAGGAAATATAATTCCAATCTTATGCACAAAATATAACATCAGATCGTAGATAGTTTGCAATTGTTATTGAAAAAGAAATTGAAACCAAGAAATACATTAGATAAATAGCTTTGTAGATGTTAAACCCCTGCGGTAAATATCATACTTTATCGGCACCGAAACGACTATCGTCTCTACGGAAGTAGAAAGCGTACTGGTCCTAGGCAAAGGTCAGTTATGCCGTTTATTGTTGAGGTAATATACATGTTTATTATGTTCTTTCTTCGCTTTAATGCTATTTTATGTACGGCTCCAAATTCTCTTCTAGAACTATATTTTCAATTCATTTCCTGACTTGCGGCTTTTGTGCACATTCAATCCTGCGTTCGAATGCATCATTGTGCGTAAATTCCCCGTGCATGTACTGGTACTTTACAGAATAGTACAATCATTACATGCTAGGTAGCAAGACGTTGGGTATACGGACTATTGATGGTGCATGTCTATTTAAATTGATGTTTTTTTGTGAACTGCCATCATCGACGCTAGTCCTGCGTGCGTTTGAGTATCTATGCTACACTGTCTGTTCCATGAATCATAAAAAAAATGACCTCTGCTGCTCACCGTATCCTTCACACAGAGTAACCGTGTATATTTAACACGCGCGTGGGGTCTGAAGAGGGGATATTAAATTGAAACGAGCTTGGTTGAACGGTATTGACTCAACTTGCTTAAAAGAATCTAATTTTGGATGCCTAATATAGAAAATAAACCTTTTGGTATTTACCAAGCCATTTTCTCATTTTAGTAGAGTGGCTGAGTATCATTGACATGAAACTATACAGGGGATGTACTGTACATGAAAGGGGTTCCCCAGGCCCCTAGTCACGCCTGAGCTTTAAGGCTTTATTTTCCTCTCGTTTAGTGCCCAGGTAACATTCCTTGAGGACAGTGACCACACTGTAGGCAACGACCCTGATTAACCGCGTCAGCCTTTTTCACGCCAACTGCTGCGTACAGGGCTCGAGCCCGTGCATGAAGCACAGAACGCAAGCGCTCTGTACACTCGGCCACTGCAAGGCCAAAACAAAGAAAATAAACAAATAAGACAAAATCTCAGCAGCGAATTCAAACATAATTGACCTTGACTATTTTAATGATGTAGAATACATCTTCAAAAATCGATCTGAACAGTTCAATGAGAACTGCTCATGCAGCTACTAGATGGAAATCAAATGAAAAGAACAAAGCCATTGAGTGACATAAAAATTCAATGTGATTAATTCCGTACAGCAGTAACTAGGGTTGACGAAATAGTTTTTCTATGACATGGCATAACAGAAAATTTACCTCTGATAGGGCGCAAAATTACTGATCCTAATTAAAAGGTTGCAAAGTTTTCGACGCGAAATTCATAGCAAATAAAAATATGGTGGCGCAGTGCATACATGAGCATGACACAAAGGAAAGTACTTCAATATTTAGCAGTAAAAACGTAATACCAAACCGCTCTGAGTTTTCTGAAAATAACACTGCATTTCAAGCCTATGAAAACAGTTAAAACGCTCTGTGAGTGAACCGACAATTTCTCACGGCCCCCTGGAAACATTGAATCAAATAGATAGGCCGAGGGTGAATCACCAAGAAAGGCAAAAGGAAATTTCTTTCACGCAGCGTAGTTTAATTTGAATGACATGAGCCGAATCAAAAACTAAAGAATATACTCGTGATGGTTTCTACATCCACAATAAAGTTAAGGACGTAATTATTGTACATGAAAAAGAACCGGCAACCTCTATAAAGTGTCCAGTCTATAATCCTCATAGAGCCTAGTGCAAGTGGCAACAAGGCTGAATTTAACCATACATATCAATTAGTGACCCAACCCCAATACAAGTACTTACGTATATTCTTCTGTTAATTAACACGCAGTGTGAACTCATCATTCATGGAGATATTTAACAGAAATACATTTCTACACGCTACATGAATTATTAAGGCAAACACTAACTCATGTAAATTGAAATCCATAATTGAAAATTTGTACTATGTTCTTTGGGTAGGTCATGGTTTTAGTAAGATCAAAAAAAAGTTTGTACTTCAAAGCTCAGATTGCATAACATCTTATAAGTTTGAAGCTTCGTTTCCATAAAAACTATGACTTCACTGGTCAAGGGGATGGGCACCATGTAGTAGTATGAACGTGTACACCAAAAACCTGTGCACAAACATGTTCCCATGTAACTAACATCCGTTAGCATATAATATATGTCAGGAAAGAAGTTCAAAATGTTAAAAATTCCAAAAGGAAGTATTAATGATTGTAAATAGATACCAGTGAACAAAAAAATAGATGGTTCGAACAGAGCAAATCAAAACAACACTCTTTTGATCAAACAAGTCCTACCTTATTTTCAGATTGAGCCTTTACATTTTCCTCCTGGGACCTCTACTTCCCATACACAGTAGTTTTACCCTTCAAGGACATTTGGGAAAGAAAATGAGTAAATCTATGAAGCAAATGATATCGTTGATTACTCTAGATGTAATGTAGGTTCCCTAGTTTCTCTTTGACGAACTAAACTAAATCAGATAAACGTCAGATTAAAAACAAACTAATTCTACATTCAATAATCTATACACACTCCATTCTAACGGTTTCCTTATTCACTTCACATTTTTCACCTAAAAGGCAGATGATCATTCAATTTTTGCCTTTTGCACCACAAAGGTTATCCCAAGAAATGCTGAATTCACATTCAAGGTACATTTTTGCTCCTACAAGCAGATAAAGTGTTGGGATGCAAGATCATAAAGAAGGTAAATGTAAGATTGAAACAATACATAGCATCAGTAGACCACCGAGAGCTTGACTTTTAGAATACGGTAGAAAATGTAGCTAACTAACAGAGATAAAGAAATAAATAAAAAAATATGGTCCTTAACAAAGCCAAAAACGGCATTTCATCAAACATAGGGCCTACCTAACCATCAGCTCGGGCCCTAATACTGTCTCCCTAGGGGCGCTACTTCTTTCAAATACAAGAGTTATATTACCCTGAGGAGCTTGAAATTATTCCAAATGCACCTATTTCAATACATTCTATAAATAGCAGTGAACTACGAACCTAGGTTCATATGAAATGAATTTATTTTATCAGAACTTGATAATACGCCCATCATTTGCTTAAAAATAATCAAGTAGCTTATAGTGCATGTTTGTTCATAATGAGTATTCGATTTACATACCACCTGAGGTCTTGTTCTGTGCTCAAATTTCAAACTGAATTAATGTACTGTTGAAGTCAATAAACAATATGGTTTAGATTATGGGTTTCTTCAACATAAATCAACAGCCGCACACGTAATTTCTGAGAGAATACTGGAGCTCTATTTTTCGATTTGTCCCAAGACAAGTAAAAATTAGTTTACTGACGACTTTCACACTAGGACCCATTTGACCACTGACAACCGGGTTGGGCCATTTTTCTTAAGTCGGAGTAGTCCAAAGCTTCAGAGTAGTTGCTCCTGACGTCTTTGTGTCCGCTAATTCGGCCCTCGAGATCTCTGCTGGTATCTTGTTCTGATGACCTGAAAGTCGAAAAGATTTATTCATTCAATATTACATGAGAGAAGGAACTTAATTTTATCGGGAAGAATTTCATGACACGCATCACCCATGAAAAGAAAGTCTTTTCGCAGTCAAATGTACTGCGAAATGGGGAGTAGTGTACAGTGTGTTCAAATATAATTGACTACTGAGATAATTTTCACGATGGGTATGTTACCGAAGATTAGGTCAGATTATTAGTTAGTTTAAGCCTCCCTATCCGGAACAAAGCGATCCACAGCGAGGAAGAAGGAAGGCACCATTTAGTGTGGAGTTATGGGAACGTGGAATCTATGCAAAAAGGGCATAGAAACAGTGAGACAAGACAGCTGACAAGATGTGACAGCTCAATATTAGTTTACTGCAGCTATGTTGGTACACTCCTGGACTTGGGAACTCATAAGCTAGATCGAGTATTTAGAAAAAACTAAAACTCAAAAAGCTTTATAACCACTACAACAAGCTCAATGAACTAAGCAAAATAACGTTCTCACAGAAGTTGCTCTTCTCCACTTATCTTATCACACATCACTTGTAGTAAAAAATCATGCGCTGATTCTCAGAACCATTTCCTATTGTTGAGGTGGGAGTAAATGTAGCCAAATAGTGCGTTTGAATGGCAAAGGGCATTTGCTTGTCAATTCGTTTTTCCGTTTAATAACCACATTCTGAGAGTTTGCAGATAACCCCACAACATTTGCCTATTCAAAAACGAGAACAGCGCGCATCAAAACGAAAAAGTAGTTAAAATGATTGTTATCAATAAAACTCAAAACTTACCGCTAATATCATGAATATGCAAAAGGATCAGTGC
>JACJUY010003340.1:5020-40750 GCA_014220935.1 Platorchestia sp. MABIK
AATTGTTTGAGTAGTCGAATAGGACTACTAAAAAATCAGTGGAAGGGGAATAGACTATGCTAAGGTATACACTACAAAGTTAAAAATAGGCTGATCTCAGGCAGTCTTATAGTTAATTGGAGTTCCAAAGTGGAAGTGAGGGACTGTAGCAGTGTGAAGACGAGGTAAGAGATTTTTTGTCGGCGGCGAACTTGTCGTTCCCTCCCCTCCTGTAATTGGGTACATGGTGCACAAGTTACGCTGTTCATATATGTTGCAAAAACTTTGCTGATATTCGAATTAAAAATCTTTGTGCTAGTTGAACTCTTTAATTTACTCAAACCACGAATGTTATCATTTCATGGCCACACTTTCCAATTTCTTGTACGTTTTCTGCCCAGTGGATTGAAATAAATTGTTTAATACTGGTCTTTCCTGACAGATAGCTATGAAAGAGCTGAACGGCTGATGCTTGGTGAAGCATCTGCTGCGGAATCTGAAGGGGGACTCACTAGTCCAAATCTCCTATTAATGGAACAGAAAAGGCGCTCGGATCCAGATCGAACACCAGGGCGAAATATCGCATTTCGAGAGAGTCCTGGGTTTCGTCATAGCCAGCGGTTACACAGGTCCCCATTGGTGAATCAAATCAGAAGAAGTCCTCGAATCAATCCTACAAAGAGTGAAGTGACGAGGCGAAACTTGACTGCTGCATTTAACGCAACAGGTGCAGAACGTTCAAGATATAGTGTTTTTAATCACTCGTTCTGCTGCACTCTAAAATTCACTTTTTGTGGTATCTGATGACATGTGCGTAATATTGCTTTGTTCTAATTCATTCGAACTAGTTTCAGATGATTTCTCCTTCAATTTTCTTGCTTCTCAGTGTGGTTGGAATTGGAATAATATTTTTCCGATAGTTTAATCAACGACGAAGATAGAGTGTGTCGAGCTTTAAAGTACTGAGGCATCAATGACAGTAATACGTCATGGTTTAAATATAACGGCATTTAAATAGAATATTACAACGACTTGCATTCGTGGTTACAAGTGCAATTTCTCTTAAAACTCTCGATAGTTTTCTTGCAATCGTAATTGTTGAATGAAATCCAACATTGCAAAACAGCAACCTACTCAATATTTAACCGTGCCGTTAACCATATCATTAACATTAAATTCACCGTTAACATTAAAGAGTTTCCCTTTTATTCAATGGAACATAACATGACTTGTCATAGCTCACCCTAACAGAGCTTAATTCAACCTTGCTCTGCCTGTGCCCCGCTTTAAACATAAAAACACATAAAAATGTCCAGCTGGAAACCTCAATTTACAACATTTTAATTTTGAAATTACGTTTTAAGCAGTCATCCAAGCTAGCACCTGTAGGGGTGGAATTGTTTATCTTCTGCCGGAAATTTGGTAAAACTATTATTGTAAAGATGCTAAGGAGATATAAAGAAGTTTGGCTAGCAGGGAAAATATGCTACACTTTCTTACTTTGCCTTACCTCGAAATATCTCTCTCGCACGCATTTATACTTTCAGAAGAATCGGATTCATCCGAGGACCCTGAGCAAGGTGCTCAACCTGTCTCCCAACTGCTGAATTCGTTCCCGACGTAAACCGGTGAGAATTACGTTCAGATAACGATGTTTCTTTCACATTGATATGGGCCCCTCAGGGGGAGACAACTGTTGTGTTTATGGGAATTAGCGCTCCCAGGGGGACTATGTGAGGGCCCGAGCTAAAAGTTAGGTAGGCTTCTTTTTTGTTGGAATAGAATAAGTTTTTGTCTTGTTACGGACCATCTTTTTTCGGTTCACTGCTATCCTGTTTTTCAGCACCTACTACTTTCTTCTTCAACCTTTTCTCGTTTCAGATCTTCTTTCTTGGCTTGCTGTTTCTGTGCACCTTGTGCTTAGATTCCGCGTTCCCTCAATTCCATACTAAATGGTGCCTTCCTCCTTCCTCTCTTGGAACATCTTTGTAGTGATTAAGGGAGGGTAAAACTTCCTTATGAAATAATAATAGTATTAATAATGATTGTAATAATAATAATAATCACATTGATTTGTGAACTTTGTTTTATTTTGTATTGTTCATGAGTTCGTGCATCAAAAGGAAATCTATTGCAGTACATGTTGACTGCTAGTCTATTTTATGTCTTGCTAATTTTATGAGTGATATTTTAGGTGCGTAATGTATTGGAAGGTCTACTATTGCTATAAACCTTTTTCTTCGATATACGAGTATCTCGATAGGAATTTGATGGAATAGTTTTCTTTTCGATACTAACGATGAAACTATGAGAAATAGAAGGAATAAATCTCTTGTTAGATGTAAAACTGTTTGTGTAAGTTCATACCTGACACTATCGTTAGTGTTTATTTTACCGTTGACTATATCGGTAAAAGAGCTCTGCCAAGGAATGTGATTCCGTTTTTATCAATGGTATTCGATTTTAAGTCAACGATTAACGATTAAGTAAATTCTGTGATAAGTTGTATTTTAATTCATAGAAATGCAATCTTCTCAGGGAACTCTCAAAGAACATCTAGTTCCATAGTACTACACGGAACAATTCCAATATATTTTGACTTATTTTATTACTTAATTTGCCCAAGTATGGTGCATGTTATTTATCTTCAAATTATGCATTTTAATTTCTATTTCGCTATATGCAGAAATTTCTTTGATATGACGCAAAAACTGCAGTTGTGTTTCTGGTTTTGACTACTATAATGTACATATGAACATCCTTTCATTTACCTTACAAGACTACCATAAGACCTTTTAAATAATATTTAAGAACATACTAGGTAAACAATTCTATAATTCCTTTCATTTCCAGTTCCGTTGCTTCGCCAAAAAATGGAAATAGCTGCCATTCAAAGTCAACTCGATCTCATGGAGTGTAAAGTTGAGATATTAAACGATCAAGTTGCTGGGATCGCCTTGCTTCTGAAGGAGCATCTTTACTCAGAAAAATCTACCAACGTAACACCAGTTCGAGGATTCACGCGTGCGACTTCAATGGAAGACTGGACTACATACTTCATCGCGAAGATCTTGTAAGTTGTATTGTGATCAAATAATTGTTAAAATATCTCTCCATTTATACCAAATTGTCATTTAAATATTTGTTGATAGTGGATTTGACGCTTTTTCGTTATGATAGGGAGTTGGCGTGTGACATGCGTGAAAAACTTGGAAAAACACAATCTTTCATTCCAGCAGTCACAAGTCTTCGTAGAGAAACTTCAAAGCTCATATGCTGCTGAGGATTCAAATAAAATTGTAAGCTAATGTACTTCGAAATTGTTGAGAAACATTTTTAAATATGTCGTACAGTTTCCTTTTCTCAAGTTTCCAGGTTCCATATCTGATGACCGCCAGGGAAGCAAACCTTAGTCGCACAGTGACAGCGATGATGAAGATTTTACTCGCGAGAAACCTAACGACAGAATTCTCCATGCCAGGTTTAGGCCCCCACAGACTGAGGACCAAAATCAAGTTTGACAACTCCGCTCCGCCGCTTGTGCAATAATCGAAAGTGAGTAACCATGATGCCATGTACTTAAGGGTATTGTTACATAAACAAATTAAAATTTGCAAATCATGTTCACAACATCTTGATTGTATTTAGTTTAGTACGTAAAATAGAAAAGTAGGATACATACTGCCATAATTTGTTGCGAACGACAATCTTCATATTTTTTTTTTTCATTGCAATTCAGGTGCTCTTGCTCAAATTCCCGAGTACCGCAACGAACCTTGGAGTAAAGTGAAAGCTGCCATTCAGAAAGCTCTCATCTCATAGGTCAGCTCTGCTGAATAATGTTCTATGAAGTTTCACCAGGATAAACTTACAATCTCATTTGAGGGCTGTAAGCCCTCAAATGAAGATCTGCGCTCGAAGGCAAAAAATTTCTTTAATGTTGTTAAAAGGAGCATATCCAAACAATAAGTCAATAACTTAAACCTAGCCTCAACGAAATTACAAATAATTTTTTGAGCTAAAATTGTTCAATAGGACTGTGGCTTATAGACGTTTGAAATCTCCAGTTGTTCATTCATTTTACCTCTATCTCTGGTGCCGTTAACATGCAAATTTCTGGTGAGCAGTAAAAACGAGTCATCAGCAATTTCAATCATGTACAAAATTACCTTACCTAGTCTTCTCGCATTGTGATATTTGATACCAATATATATGATACCAATATTTTTGTTTTGTCTAGGCTAGCGCAAATCAGTGATTATCTCTGTATTCTAACATGTTTAGAACAATTGAAACACAAGTATTTCGATGTTTCTCTCTACCAAAGTTTTTTCCAGCCGGTATACCCTCATTAATTATATGAGTAAAGCTATTGATAAGGAACTTAAAATGAAGGATAAACTTTACAAACCTATGCTTTGAGGAGCATTTATTCTCACTAAAATTTGACCTGGAAACTATTAAAGGTATGTCGTACACAGAATATTTTATAGCAATCCTATCTTTGATAACCAACTTTTTTTTCAACTATTTTCAGTTAACTGGGATGAAGGAGAGGCAAGAGATCCGTCACTTATCTTCCAGCTATCACTTGGGCATTTGAAAATTGTGCTCCAGCCCTTGATGAGCCAGTTTCACTCGAGCTATGCGGAAAGACACAGGGTGTCTTCTAAGATGAAGTGTAACAGAAGGCTTAGACCCCTCAGGGCATACAACTATTATATCTTTGGGAATTAGCGATCCCAGGGGAATTTCTGAGGCTCAGCTGAAGGTAAAGTAGGCCTTCCTTTTTATTTCATATGCTTTTGTTTTACTACGGATCAATTTTTTTGCAGCTTACTGTTGACTTTTTCGCCGTTTATTACATTTTTCTTTAACTTCTATCATGTTTCATAAACTTCTGTGTATCTTGTTGATTCTGAAAACAAGGTGTTTCACGCCTTGTTCATAGATTCCCCATTTGCTTAATTCCCTACAAATTTTTGTGTACCATCTTCCACTCTTTACAACGCATTAATATGGATAGGGAGGCTTGTCCTAATATTCTAGAATTAGCTTAAATAAAGGATTAATTTTATTGAAATATTTTATATAATCCTTTTTTGGGTGCTTAATGCCGATCGTGCTTTGCATTTACGTAAAAAAATTTAAGCACTTAATAACTTAAATGTCAAAGCATGTTTTAATAACTGCGAGTCCAGGATGTGATCGTAGAAATAAGACCAGCGCCGTCAATGCGGTAATTGGACAGGTGTGCTCAATTTTCGGCCAAGATGAGCCGTTTTTTTGTTTCTTCACTAAGTGTTTACTAAGCTTTGCCATTAGAAACTCTCTGCCACGCTCAGCGAAGTTGTTTTGATGAGCAAAACTCAAATATTTAATATATATATATATTAAATATTTGAGTGTTGCTCTTCAAAACGACAACTTTCGACAAAAACTTACGACGACAAAAAAAAACTTTCGGCCGCGCATAGCCAAGATTTATCGCCTCTCAGCGACCCTCAAATAAAAAAATATGTATAAATTTGTATATGAGGGTCGTTTAGAGGCGATAAATCTCGGCTGTGCGCGACCGAAAGTTTTTTTTTAATGGCAAATTCAAGGATGGCCATCCGCGAATCATGTGAGCATCGCCGGTGAAATGGGTCGAGCAGGGACGGAGCATGGACTTAGCATGTATGATCGTCGCGGACGGCCGCGGACGTATCTGAGCCAAAAAGTTCGTCCCTAAGTGGATATTTCGCCTACGATGCGGAGGCGATTTACCGATGATACGTCCCTTAGGTTCTCCCTTGCTCGGCCATAACACATCGGCGATACGTCCTTGATTTTCAATTGGGTAGTACTATTATAAAAGGGGAAACAGAAACAGGAAGAAGTATGGAAGCGGATAATTGGCCAACTTTTTACAAGGGATGAGCTCTGAATTACGTTAAGTGATGATTTTACTTTACGATTATACAGATTCCCAAGTGTATTATGTAGAAAGTGATAATTTTCGTTTACGAGTATACAGAGATTCACGTGTGTTCATATCAAAGTGTGAGGAAGAGCTGCCTAAAGTCTTAATATTATCAGTGTCAATAACATTCAAGGGTTATTATTCAATTCTTGATCGTTAGTTGCGTAAACATTTTGGAAAAATTGATCTGTTCAAAAAAAATTCAACCTCGTAAATACTATTTGTTAACAGGGAAGCCACATTTTGAAATCGGCAACTTTTTAATCACGGCTGTAGCGAAGAAACCCGCGCCATATAGACATTTCCAAGCGATTCAAGAAAAACAGTTTCTGAAAAATGAAATCGATCTAGAAATTTAGCCGAAGCGAAGTGTGTAAAAGGTTGGATATCCATTTTACTGTTTCAAAGCTTTGAAAGTCCACTGAGGTAAATACACTGTTAACTCAGTCTAGTATTATCTCCGTCAATCGGTATTGGCTCGCATATAATAGAATCTTGGTTTCCGATTCAGTTTACAAAGTTTTTTAATGAAGTGCTCGTTCTGTTATTTCATTTGTAATTTATTTAATTTCATTTTATTGGTTATTTCATTTATCACCATAATTAATAGGCAGTAATCAAAATAATATCTAGTCACCGATTTCAATTATTCGAAATTTATTATAGTTACCCACAAGAAAAAAAATCGTAAACAATTTTCTATCGTGATCATTCAAACGAGAGAACTGTACACCAATCTGTGAACCAATCACAGCAGTTGTCTCACGCCCCTTTGGCAGACCACGGTAGTCCACTTCTCGGCAACACAACGCCGCTGTTCGGAGGAGGAGAGAACAGGACTACTTTTGTATGTGGTCGCTCTCACTCGTTACGTGAGCCAAGCGAGTGAACCAGGAAAACGACACCAGAGTCCAGTAGGCTACTCCTGCGGTCCAGACCCCTGATTTTCAAAAACGTGTCGAGTTGTCCACCAAAGCTTTCCACCCTGCAATTCATTAGGCGCATCAGCTGGCACCGGTAGTCAGTGAGGAACTGGTGTTTCACTAGGCGTCATCTTCTCACCATTTCTCTTGTCCACTCTCTTTTTGAGGAGGAGGTTATTTCCTTTCACAGCTTCCAGAATTTGGTCCAACTTGAGATGGAGGTGCTTTTCTTTTTCATGACCTATTGTAGCTTCTTTTGACGATCCACTGAAATCAAAAGAGCAATAGTTGTAAAATGGTTTTTACATGTAAATGATATAAAAAATAAATAAATAAAGGACTATTGAAATCTAAGACTTTTGGCTATTCAACGCGCAGTAAATGCATACTATTCGAAGTAAAATCAAATAGCAGATACTGTTCCTCAATTATCACTAGGGTATTTTTATTAGGGTCAGATCCTTCAATGGGCTGATTGATTGAATATAAGAAAGTTTTAGCCTCCCTTTACCACAACAAAAATGTTCAAAAAGACGAAGGTGGAAGCAAAATTAGTGCGTAGTTAAGGGAACGAGGAATCTATGCATTAGGTGCATGGAAACAGTAAGCTAAGAAAGAAGTTCATGAAACAAGAAAAAAGTAGAAAAATAGAGTAGTAAGTGCTGAAAACCAGGACAGCAGGGAACCGAAAAAAGGGGGTCTTTAACATAACAATTAACCTTTCATTTCAACAAAATGAAGGCCTACCTAACTCTCAGCTTGGGCCCACTCATCTTCCCCCTGATAGCGCCAATTCCCATAGATACAATAGTTGTATTCCCTTGAGGGGTCTTCCATGGGTTTTGTAATGCTGTTCTCCACATGTAGGAGCATATATAAAAGTTGTACGGAGTACTAGCAATAACATGCCATCGTCAAGGAAAATACTGTAGGAACTTCATGGAGGGTAAAATTTTCAAGTTTAGGAGAGCCATATTAGCTTACACATCCAAATTGACACTACTAGAAGCAGAAGCTAATGAACAGCAGGCCTCCTCTATTCGACCAAACACTTAATAGACTTATTCCTAGGAAGAACTCCATATGTAACTTTGGATGGGAACTATTCGCATCTAGCAAAATAGGAGAACGACCAGCTTTTACCTAATGTTTACTTTTAGATTCAACATACTCAAACTTATCCCCCCACAGCTACCTAGATCTTTCACAATAATGAGCTAAAAATATTTAGTTAGGCCTTATTCAATTGCATTCAAAGCTATGAACAGAGTGTGACACTGACAACCGGACTCATTGAGAGTGGAATTCAATGTGGCTTGTTTTATTGACAAATCTTACTACAATACCATTATTATTATTATCATAGTTCCCTGCTTAGGGCTCCCTAGCAACCAAAAATCCTCAAGATAGGACAGAAAAAAACAACATCTAGTATGAAGAGGAGTATAAGAAATCTACCCACAAATTTCCACGCGCATAGAAACAACGATTAAAGGGAGTTTACGAAACACGATGAACGCCGAATAAGAAAATACTGGTGCTCAAAACATGACAACTGTCTATTGGAGAAAAAGATAATCAGTGAATAAGCAAAACTTATTCATTTTAATTCCCATATATTCAATAGTTATATCCCCTCAGGGAGACAGAAATCTATAGAAAGTGAAATTATTCTGGGATACTCAAGGCATTTGGGTGAACTCTTTTGTTGCCATGAGGGTCAAAGTATGTGAAGTTGATTGTTCTTCATCAGAGCTGCTCTGATGTTCTGTGAACAAAAAAATGGACCGTAAAATTTGTTGAAAACGATTAAGAGAAACATGACAAGGAAAAATGAGAATTTAGTCTAAAAATTTTTTTGTAATTCCCTGAAAAAAATGAATTAGTAACAAGAAACCATTCTCATAACTCATAATTCATGTCATGAAACTGTACTATACAGCATAATTACATCACTTACATGAACCCAAGACTTGTGTCCATCATGTGAACAGAGAATGAGGGTTCAAATTCAGTTTCATTCTATAGATTCAGCATGGGTTTTGCTAGAAGAACAATTGTTTATCATTCTTGTTTAAGACTCCCTAGCCACAACAAATACTATCTCAAAAGAGGAACAATGTAGGGATCATTTAGGATGGACACATTCACAGGCAATCTATCCATGAGGTGTGTTCCCACACAGGACAATCAAATGCATAGACATAGCACAGAAAGTCAGGAAAAAAGCTCAAACAAGAAAATAGTTTGAAAATTGAGCAGTCAAAGCTGAAAAAAGTATATACCTGTGAACCAAAAGAGTAGGTCGTTCATTGAAAATAAACAAAAAAAATTCAGGCGAAAAAATGGGCTACCTAATCATGGGCTCAATAATCTACTCCTCATAGTACGATAACAGTGTCCCCCTGAGGGGACTAAGCTTTTAAATAGTTCATAAAATTCTTCTAATTCTTTTTCTCAGGTGAAATGAATTCAGAAGAAATGTGTTGGCATGTATCTGAAGCCACAACAGAAATCGCCTGGGGAAGTATCTACTTTCTGCAGAAGTTTCTACATTCTGCTTCTTCAAGCTTGAACTTCACCGTGGGTGTCCTATTCTTCTCTGTTGTCTAATTGGAGTCCTTAGGCATTTCTGAAAAATGAATGTTGGAGTGGTACTGGGAGACTTACGGCGGCGTCTTCGCATTTGAATTTCCTCACTCTCTGAAGCTGTAGACGTTGAATCTCCATAGACCATTATCTTCTCTGCTCTTTGATAGTTATCTACAAAAGAGGAATGCATGAAAAAATGTAGATCCCTGAACAGAGACAGGTGAAAAGTTAATCTCATATACTAAAATGGTGTGTATGTATATATCTAAAATTCAGTTCAATTTAATTTTTAATAACCCAATGTATACCGGGAAATTAACTCCAGCATTGGTCTACAAAACTTTAATTCCCGTAATGCAGAGATACTGTAGCCAACTTCAAACCTCTTGCAAATGAATAGATTATGAAGAGGGTAGAAGAAATTTGTAGGCTGAGGTTTATTTACATCTCTATGAAATTGCAAGAAAGATGTCTTATTTTAAATGTACAAATGCAAATCAGTTGAGTTCATTTCTAAAGTTTTACTGTAAAAAACACAGACTCTTTAAAAATAGAACTACCCCCTCAATATGGTAATTTTACATTTGTAGTATCATTAATGAGAATTAATCCTTGACTTTCTTTCTGTGAATTATTTAATCCTAATTGAGGATCTCATAAGAAATGTAAGTCATGAGTATCACGAGATGTAGAATACCTGTATTCTGCACAGATCACAACTCAAGGCTATCAATCATACAATTAAAGTACCATGTCATCTGTACGGATAAAAAATATCTGCACACTGAATACAAAAATACATGCCTAAGTTTATGGATAGGTAATTGTCATGTCAGCTAAAATGACAAATTGTTGCACTCACTTAACATTATGTGTAACTAATGGATTATAACCAAACATTAGACACACTGCTAGGCGATAGAAATAAGGCACGTACCGGAAGATGCCACAGCTTTGCGGACTTTGTGTTTGACAAGGTAGTTTCTATTTCATCTTGATTCTTTGCTCGCATTATGACATCTCTCACATTTGGCCAAGCCACACAGATTCCTTCTTGTGTCGATGACAAGTATTTAGTTGGCACTACTTGCCATGAGTCATCTTCAAAGAAAATTCCACGAAAATTTGTAGAGCATTATATAAATTATTTGCCTTCAGGGAACATGTTGAATATCATTAAAAGACATAACAGTAGAATTTAGATTTGCAATACAAGTTTTCAATACCCCTACCTCAGCTGGGTGACCAATGAACAAGCACCAATAAAACGTTTCATTGCAACACAAAAGCATCATTCATAAACTACATAGGTAGACACTTAAAATTGACTGAATGTGCTTGTTCATTAGCTGGATGAGGAATAGCCATTTTTATTACAACTTCTAGCACAGAAAAACATTCTATTAGAAAACCAAATGCAAAATAAAAACAGAGAAAAGTACTAGAGAATTTCCTTGCATTACTGATGGGCTTTAGAAACAAGCTAAAGCATTTTTCGTTAGTGTCATTTTCAACCAAAAAAATATTTACAATGAACTATACTCTCAAATGATATAGATAGGGTGTACTGTTGCACAGGACACAATGCACAGAACTACAAATCTTGAATAACATTTCAAATAAGAGAATAGTTGAAAACAGAAAGACAAGCTGACATGGACAACAAAAAAAATGAATGAAAAATGTCCATTATGAAAAGGCAAAACAATAACTTATTACAATATACAATGACCCAAATGCACATCTCTCTCGGACCCTGTAAGAGTTCTAAGTCCCAAAGGGGCAAGAGTTATACTACGCAGTGCTGTTTTTTTGGCAATGATACATAATTACAACCCACAATTTTTCATTATGAACTCATAGTTTTGGTTTTCACAAACGTTCTTCTCTATTCTTGTTAGCACTGATGCAAAGCACTGTAAAGAGCACATTGGTATTATTTTGCCCGAAGGTTAGCATACAATGACAGTCATTAATATGGTGAAAACACTTAACTCATTGTGACATCAATATACACTACATTTGTACAAAGAATACATTTTTTTGGACACTCTGTGACACATGTGTTACACTATCATATTCATATTTCTTAAAAGAACACTGCGGAAAAAATATCATTATTATTATACACACGAGTTATTATTATTATCTAAGAAAGTTTTAGCCTCCCTTTACCACGTCAAAGATGTTCAAAGAGAGGAAGGATGGAGGCACCATTTAGTATGGAGTTGAGGGAACGCAGAATCTATGCACAAGGTGCATCGAAACAGTAAGCTAAAAAGGAAATTTATGAAACAAGAAAAAGTTGAGGAAAAAAGTGGTAGGTGCTGAAAAACAGGACAGCAGAAAACCGAAAAAAGATGGTTGGCAACAGAGTAAAAACCTATTCTATTCCAACAAAAAGAGAGTCTACTCAACTTTTAGCTCGGGCCCCCAAATAATCGCCCTGGAAGCGCTAATTCCCATAGATACAATAGTTGTATCCCCCTGAGGGGTATACATAAAAGGTAATTTAATTATGCCTCCCTAACTACAAGAGATATTTTCAGGTGAGAGGATAATGAAGGGACTATTTAGAACAGACACAAACATGAGGAATCTATAGACAAAGTGTGTTGGCACAAAGGACACAGTTGCATGGCAACATGCGTCACCACTCAAGATACCAAGTGCATCATAAAACAGCAAGTCAGGAAGGAAGTTCAATCTAGAGAAATGTTGAAGACGGAAGTGGTCTGTGCTGAAGGAAAGAGTACCTCCAAAGACTTCCCCAGAATGTCGAATTTTCTAGAAATATTGATTTTAACTGTTATGGGAAGGGTAAGATGTCAGGTACATCCTGTGAAACAATGAGGTTCGTACGTTCACTCATTCGCCCGCTAAGGGGGTTTGAAGGATGGGGGAGGAGGGGAGGGGGATGTGGTATTTTATCATGTTGCACCTCCCCATTGGCACTTTCTTCACGGCGCGATATTGCTATGTCATCTTCAGTATCTCTTTACTACTGTATAATGATTTCAAGGGTCTCGGCTAACCCAACCAATAAAAATAAAGAAAAATTGAGATTGTTCATGTTTCTTTGTTTACCTATTTTGAGAGGATCGGAATGAGGGGTTTCAAAATGCATCTCCTCCTACAGTTTTTGAGCTACAGGGATGATTTTAGTATCATTGGATGCGGAAAGACGTGGCATTCCAAAAACTTGAAAGGATTGGCGAAATTAATTTTCGATCAAAGGTTGTGACGTCATAAGAACGTCATTTTTCGAATAAATGCATGCCTTGGATTTCTCATGTTTTTTTCATTTCAAACTAAAATTTTGGGAAATTCCATTCAAGTTTTTGGAGTATACAAGTGTTTCCGCATCCAATGACACCAAAATCATCACTTCTACTCAAAAACTGTAGGAGGAGATGCATTTTGAAAAACCGCTATGAAAATCTCGTTGTCTATGAACATCTCGTTTTCTTTACAGAAAATCGTATTTTTTATGGAAGACAAACGATTTCAAATTACATTTCCTATCAGTATACAAAATTTCATTGCTGTAGGTTCAATATTAAAAAAATCTTCCTCATGGGGTACCCTTTCCTGAATACAATAGCAGTGAGCTGAAAATGTTAGTCCTTAACATAATAAAAACTTCTATTTTAGCAAAAAGTAGGCCAACCTAACCATTAGCTAAGGCCCTCTCTTGGGTGAGCTACTTATTGGTAAAATTATTGTATTCGCCTGAAGAGATCTTACAGAAAAAATTTTAGAAGTATACAACAAAGTAATTTCAACAAAGAAGTTGCATTGGGGTATCATCATCATTTTCTTTTGAATTTCTCTGGGTGCTACTTTCATGCAAATTTCCAGAGTTATGACTTTATCAATACCTACCAGTTGAGAATTAACTGGATTTGTAAGGAATGTTTCTTTTTCAAATAAGGTGATGGTAAGTAAATCACCTGGTATTTCTGTAACGCATCCTATTTTTCCGTTAACAAGCATTACAAAATAACTCTTGCACCAATAGGTCCACTCATAATCTGTTTAGAACCAATAGTGATGGAATTTTCACTTTTGACAGAAGTTTTGCTCTCTATCATGTGACTATTTTCTGCTGAAACAAGACGACAAATTTCTTCCAACGGTTTATTCCTTCCAGAGAGCCTGCCTTTAATGTATTGGCCAAGTTATGATTCAAATCTGAAGCAGGACACATTATCTAGAGGTCCCCACTTTTCATAATCCTGTAGTAAGTGAATGATGGAGCGAACATCATATGAAATGTCTACACAGCTTTTTTGTGCATTGACCAAAGCTCAACACCATTGCCTGGGCCCCATGAAAGTTGGGCTGCTGGTTGATTGTCAAGAGTATGCGCATAGCCACACTCAGAGAAATCTTGACACACCTGGATGTGTCATTGTGACACCCCGTAATGTTGACCGACAACGTAGAGCAGCTTCCACCGATAGAACGTTGCCAAGGTTACCGTTGCTGAGAGTTTCCTCTGTAATCCACGCCAACTAATCTTTTTTAATCGTCACATTGACTTCAAATGTAGTAATTATTGAATTTATACTTTTTTGTTAAAGTTCCACTTCTTCCAACTTAGAATTGTGAAAACGGAAGAATTGTAAGCCCCTCAGGAGGATACAGCTGTTGTATCTATGAGAATTAGGGCTATCGGGGGGATATGTGAGGTCCCGAGCAAAAGGTTAGAAAGGCCCTCATTCAGTTGAAATAAGATAGTTCTTGTTTGGTTACGGATCAAATTTTTTCAGTTACTACTAAGCAGTTTTTCAGATCCCACAACTTTCCTCTTCACTTATCGGGTTTTATGAACATCTTTCTCAAATTCCCATTGCCATATGACTTGTGCATAGATTTGGCATCCCTTTAAGTCCATTCTTATTAATGCATTCCTCTTTCCTCTCTTTGGAACGCCTTTATTGCGGTTAAGGAGGCTTAAACACCTAATCTAATCTACTCTAATCTAATTTTGTCTGATTATCCCGTTCCGGTCCCTGGTCCGGTCTCTGTTCCGGTCTCTGGTCCGGTCTCTGGTCCGGTCTCTGGTCCGATCTCTGGTCCAGTATTTGGTCCGGTCTCTGGTCTGATCTCCGGTCCGGTCTCTGGCCCGTTCTCTGGTCCGGTCTCTGGTCCGGTCTCTGGTCAGGTCTCTGGTCAAGTCTCTTGTCTGGATTGGTCACGTCTAATTTGTTCTGATCTTAAACTATGAAAGATTCATGAATTTCTTCGGTTTTTTAACGTTATCTTTTGTTCGTCCTGAATTCTGAAACCTCAATTTTCGTAAAATATATCACAAAAAACAACACTTTTTGCAGAAGATAGGTTAAATTTTTTATTTACCTCAGAATCAAGTCGATGGAAGCAGCTAAAAAAAAACTACCAACCATAAAAAAATATGTTATACAGATTAATCATTCATCCGGAAAATCAATCAATCGCCATTTCGAATAAATTAAAGTAGACGTACAATGTATCACAATTCCTTCATTCGGTTGGCCATCAAACTTATCGTTAAGAACAGAAGAGATAGCTCATTATATGCTGGTAGGTGCTCAAGGAAAAAGTATTCTATCACTATTGAAACTGTATTTAAGTAGATTGCATGATTTAGTTCTATGATTCCTCGTGGAATACAAATATGGTCTATGACCATTCTCTTCTTTTAGTCGTGTATACCTGTAAGAAATATGTTTATCTTATTTTTGTTTGTATTCATAGAAAGGGCATTTTTTCAACATGTCTGTTATTCTAATGCTTTGAATTGCTTATAGCCTTGTACTTATTTTTCTTCTGCATAAAATATAGGTGCATCTGTTGGAGGAAGCGTATGACAGATTGGAAACATCTTATTGTCAAGCACTAGATTACAGCCGACTAGATTTGTTGTTTCCATATTTAGTGATAGCTTCAGTATGATTTCTATGCGCTGAGGAGACTGATTTCCAAAAGCTTGTGCCTTCGTAAAAACATTTGGTTAAAGAAGTTTGAGGATTCGATGAATTACCCATTCAATGGTGCTTTGTATCGTACGTCAGACATGAGCCCAACCCAACATCTACCGGTCACAGACTACGGCGAAAATTACTGTGCGCAGCCAGGAATCCCTCAGTCTCAGATGTTTTGAAAAACAGTTCAGTACCTTTCACGGTGGTACGTGTGCATTTTGTGTGTGATTATTCTTTGTTCCAATTGTTAAGGAAAGCAAATTTAATTTGGCCTTAGAAGCATGTTTTTTTCTGGTGTTAAATGTGGCTAGAGCCAGTTTGTGTGTAGAACTGCAAAACAGTTGGTTTAAGGCCGAGAATTTAATTTCAAATAGAGCACAAAGCCGTGACTGAAGCTAACATGAGATTTGGAAGTGAGGAGCAATGTTCTGTCTAAAAATTGCTTCATGACTTCTACTAAGTAAGTTTTGTTACTATTTGAGCTAGAATAATGTTACAGGATATTTTTTAAATGTTATGAGGCTGTTTATTAGTGACAGCGGGGATTGCGGTAGATGATAAAGAAAATATATTCCAAACATAATTTAGCTTTAAACAAACATTTATATTGTTCATCATGAAATGATTCCAATGAAATTTTAAATTTTTATCATGATATCTTTTCAAATATTCTCCCCTTCTAAGTGTAAAATAGTTCATATTATTCTGACAGGAGTGAAATATGGTAATAACGCTACCTATATGTATTCTTTGGAACATTATGGATGAAGCTAAAAATTGCGGACTATAGCTGTTCACAACATAATCTCGGCATTTCTTAATTACTGCATGTAGGTTTCAGCATAATTTACATATAATTTCCACTGATCATTAAAGAAAAAAGTGTAACCCGTTTTTTAGCAAGGGTGGGCCAAAAGAATTATTTTAAAGCCTTTTGCTAGATTAATTAAGATGACTACAATACTTCAGTTGCTGATAAGTTCAGATGTTTCAATGTTACAATGTTGGTAATTATTTTGTTTTTGACTTTCAGAATTTTGTTGAAGCCTTGGTATACTGCATACCTAATGCGATCTGATTTTCTGCAGGGTTGCTATAAAAATGTTTTGTTGGTATCATAATATTCTATAAATATTTAATTCTTGCACAAAGTGACTATGTTTTTAATGAGATGTGCAAAAATCTGCTTGAGATTCATGTCACAAAGAAGTTGTCTGCACTTTCTGTACCAAGAAACCCCCTTGAGTACATGGTGTATGTTACCAGTTTTGTAGGCATGTTAAAATGATTATATCACAATCAAATGCTCTTCTGAAAAAATTTAAAGCACTTAATGATTTAAATATAAAGTAACTTATTTAATGACTTTTCAATTTCAGTGTTTCTCTTATGTTTTTCATTATTACCAGTATTAATATTCATTTTAGCTGGGAATAATTTGGATTCATTTGTGGTTTTCTTTCAATCAATTGTGAAAACATTGCTATGGATTATTATGATACCATGAGTGTATTTCAAACAAACACCTTTATGTTAACACATGTGGATTATGCATTAACTTCATAGAAATGAACTGATTTATTTCATTTTTCCAATAATAATCCAAAATTATTTTATCGCTATCTTTCCTTTCATAGCGCACACAGTGAGATTTTAGGGAGCCTTCATTCTCAATTCTTTCTTAAGCAAGAACATTGACAATAGCAATGAAAATAAATAACAAATTTGAATTTATTCATGTCCATGTATTCTTATTCTCTCCCACTTTGTAGAAGTTGTGGAAAATCAGGCCATCACTTGATCCCCATATGATCCATCCTACCCATTATCTATGCGAAAGCATTTGAACATACGTGCTTCATATTCAGTAGTACATTACCTGCTTTGTATTTTATACTATAGAATAAAAATGATGTGATTAAATTTGTGAATGATGATTAGCTGGTTATTTACAAAATTATGTATCAGGAGCTAAATAGTAAATAGAAAATAGGAGAGCAGTCTTCATTGTGTTTATGAAGTTGGTAAGATTAACAATTGACGAAATGGATTTTAGAATCTGAAAACTCAACTTTAATATGTGTTATATATTGTAAGCCTCATTATTCCGATTAAATGATTCTTCGCATGCATGTGAACGTTCACTCTGTTGTTAAGGGAGGGTCTTGGTGGACTGTGAACGTCAGGGAAGGGGAAAGTGTGAATACTTTCGGAGTGTAATTCATGCCCGGTCCCGTGATATGATTATGTTATCTAGTGAAGCATTTGACAATTGTATAATTTTATCGGCTATTATATATGTTAAATTGGACACTCTAGTTTATTTGCAGAGAAATATCAAATTCGAAAAAATTGTTTTAGCTTGGAATTATTCAATTCATACAGCCTTATGTTATGCACTCAAATATTGATGTTTTCGATAGCAATTAAGGTCAATCCAGCTAATTTTATTGTACTTACATGACAAATAAACGAACTTGATTATGAGAATTGCGGTGATGTTGATTCGGAATCTATCAACGTAAATGCTCGAGTTGTGATTTAATTTGCATAAGGATGTATTTTAACAAGGAAGTGTTTTTGGAGCGTCAATTGAAGGGTAGAGGAACACCGGAAGTTTGTGATTTAGTTGCTTAAGACAATTTTGAAAATTAATTTAATGAACTTTTCGTTACGCGAAGGAAATAATGATTTAACTTGAGTAGTACTTATAGGAATCTTATTTTCATAATTAGAAGAAGAACCAACATTAAAGAGAACATTTATTGATGCGACTATTATATTCCGAAACACTTACATCAATAAATGTTTCCTACAACGTTTGTCTTCCTTTCATTTTGATTTGACTTCTTAGGTAATATTAATTATTAAATCGAATTGAAATAATCACCAGTCGTCCGTACCTTTTCTTAAGCAAAGGATGTGATTTTCTTTAGGAAGCCATGAACGCTCCAAAAATGAAACACCATTGTTAAAGTCATTGACTTATCGTTTTGAGATTTTTTGGTGTTTGGGTAACTAAGGTCTCTTGAACGTATTCCAAAAAGTTGATTTCATCTCAATTGCCGAGCATAACCAGCGGGAACAATTTACGTCTGCAGGTGACGCAAGTCCCATTTTAAAGTTTAACTGGGACTTGAATGAAGTAAAATGTTGAACTACTCGGGTAGACAAATCCAAGCCGATGTAGCATTGTATTACTTTAGGTAAACGATTCTTTTACAGACAGTTCAACAGTTTGAGAGAATTTTTCAACGATATACGAAGTGTACTATGCTAATCGTTTTTTAAAGTTTCACTGAGCGATTTTTTTTTCTTGGCAATTAAGAAATTATGGATTTACATCGTTTTTGTCTCACGAGCACTAGCATTTTACACAGTAATTCGGCAAAAATAAAAATACATTTATGTTTTACTACCGTTTTTTCACGGCAAATAAAAAAAAAACTGGTGTCTACCATTTTCATTCTCAAATTTTACCCTTATTTTACAACAATTTCTTAGAAATTTACTGTTTTTTACAGCTTTTGATTTCCGGGTATTATTACTTAAAGCACGGAAACTCCTTAGAAATTACGGTATTTTCCGTTTTTTACCCTCAGGTTTTACTATCTTTTCAAGGTTTTCTTCCAGCGAGTTTGGCAGACATTTTACCGTGAAATAACGGGGAAATTTTTTACAGTGAGTAGTCGGCAAAAAAAAAAAAATGCGTCATTTACTGATGGAAGTTGGTTATTAGCTTCAAAAATATCAAACACTACACCAGAATTATAGGTTTTAATTTTTTCTTGAAAGTTATATCGTTTGTAGTTAATTATGTCAGAACTTGTCTAAATTAACCAAAACATTATTTTGAAGAAATTTGGATGCAATATTGCACTGACTTCTCGCCACTACAGCCAGTTTCTGCTTTTCGTACAATTGCCGAGCGCCTAGCTTCAGCCCAAAGGCGGTTTTCCAGTCATAACCCCGAGAGTTACCCGCGTAACTCTCATCGGAGTAACTCTTGACAAGATCCGAAAATGCAACTGTGAACACGATTTTGAGGTAACTCGAGCAATGTTTACAAACAGATTGCCTCACCTGATGGCTGACGGAATAATTTGTGTGAATCAAGCGTTTTGAACATGAATTTTCGTAAAAATTAAAAATTTATATACGACTTATTACAGCACACATGTACTTGAATCGATGATCATTTATTTTGAACATTACAGTTATTGTGACGTAACAGTTAGCGGATATAGCTTTGTCTCCTATTGAAAGTTTGGTCGCATATTTATATGTTCAAATTGTTATTTTATTGCATCGAAAGAACCTGTAGATTTTTCTGTTGAGACAACGAAAAAATTTTCATTGAATGATATGTTGTTCGCCCTCTTTTTAAGCAATGTACATTAATCGTTATCAATATAAACACGAACCCTTCATCATTTTTATTTCTCTTACGCTCAAATTACTGAACACAAACTTTTCACAAAAATTTCGCTGTTCTGCCTAAAAACTTGCTAACAGCCTTTCACAATTGAGAAAAAATCACTGTATTTGATGTAAAGTTTTACCAAATAATGCCTCTAATGTGAGTTAGTCTGCTGTAAATGTTCTGTTCTCTCTAGGCTTACATTTTTTCTGATATTTTCAGGAAATAAACTCTGGAACAAATTATTTAATCTGTATAGCAAGCATGCGATTGGATAATGATTGTTTACCCTGCATAAGTATTTTGATAGGTTTTCCTATAACTCTCTTGATATATTGTCTGACAAGTAATTGTATTCATATGTATCATAATAATAAAAAAAATCAAATTCATTTACCACTTGAAGTTATAAAGTTGTTTAAAAATTGTTCAACCTATTTTAGTTCCATGGGAGCTGAATGTTTTCATTGTTCAACTGGCCATTATCACAGTGTTTTGTTTGCTTCCCCATGTTTGATTTTGTTCATTTATTTTCAATAAAGAGCTAACTAATTTGCGTATCATTTTAACCAGTAACACATCTACTGTAGAACTCATTTTGATTTGTTACTTTGATGCTGGACAATTCAGTATAAGTATTTTAATCCTGGTATGAAAAGAATGCATAATTCTGTGCAGAATACAGTGAAATAAAAACAATGAGTAGCTTTGAAATTTGTTTAAAAAAAAATTTGATCAACAGAAATTTAGAACTGAGTTTAACAAATGCAAACATATCACATATAAAAACCGAAGGAGCAAAAGTTTCCATGAGAGACCTTAAATTCAGGCCCGAAAATTTCTGAATTCATTTAGAATTCTTAGTCAAGAGAATAAAAAACAAGGTAAAGACATTTCTTTTGAAAAAATTCAAGCTCTAGTTAGCTCACCCTAACCTGCACACAGTTAATTTTTAGATAGGCTAATCATAAATGACTGACCACTAAAATACCTCAAAATGATGTGACTTTGCAAAAGAATTGGAATATCACAGCTAATTTGCACTTCAGTTCAATTATATAACACCATGTGCTCTATGAAACGACAATGTTGAAAATTACTGTGGCTATTCTTTCTCAATGAAATTAGAGGACAACATAACTCAATGACCCTCTAAATTAATTCAGTGGTTCTTAACCTTTTTCATCCCATGACCCCCCGGGACTAATCAGAGTATTATTATGACCCCCTATAATAGATTTGGAAATAATGAACCTTGTCAAAGGGACAAGTAAAAAAAATTACAGGAACACCATGGTTTACTCCTATACAATTTTATAGGAAACAGCACAGAACAAAAACCTTGAAAAATTCCACTTACATAGCCTCTACGAATACCATAAAATTATCCATTCCAAAGAACTACTCAACACCATACAAAACCTAGCACCTACTTCTCATTCACTCAGTGTGATGGTTGAAATTGTTTTGCAGCCATAAGTCTATCAAAGCGAAAACCAGTGCTCGATAGGCAACACCTCATGTCAGCATCGATGACAAGCCTATTGCGTGCCTTCGTTTTCAGTACAACCATTGCGGAGAACCCAACCTCGCAACGGTAGGTTGACGGGAACTGAATGTACATGGTTAATGCACGCATCGAGTGAATAGGACAGTAGTCCTTCACTTTTGCCCAAAATGTTGGGAGCTCTTGTTCGGCAAAAATCGACTTTAAGCTGAGAATCTTCACGAATTTGATAAAATTCTACCTTAGCAGCAACATCAGTATCACAGATGGCCCTATCCTTTAATGAAAGGGTCTATAGATCCACGCATCAGTACAGCGGTCGTTTAGTCCTGGAAAGTAACTTTCCATGGCGTCATTTACTGCCAAAAGATGAGTGGAGATCTCCTCACGGAAACTACATTCAGCATCTGGCATGGAACCCAGGAGAGTCATCATCTCATAATGGGAATTTAACGCTAGTTTGGTAACACTGGCTATGGTTAATGTGTAGCAGACCACTCAACTTGTGACCAGTGTTGTACTCTTCAAACTGGTAAAAGCCCTACTGGCTATTTCGAATACGTGTATAATGGAAATGAAAAATAAACAATTCTCCAGAACCCTTTATGACCCCTTAAGAAATCCCAAACGACCTCCCCGGGGATCACTAACCCCAGGTTAAGAACTACTGTTAGATTAATATTTTCACTATGCATCAATCAACTCACAGGCTTTCTTTGTCGTGGCTTTCATTCAAATTGTAACTGAAACAAGAAATAATACATTAGTCTGACTAGAAATATGAGGCATGCGTGAAATAGACAAGTTGGGATTCAAATAAAATTTTGATATTTTTTAGAAACTCATTAAAAAGCTTGAATTTTTAATAACTTTTTCTTCTCGTTAACACTACCAGCCACCTAAAAATAGAAAGCTCGGAGAAAATTTTTTACACAGAATATAAAAAACTACTAGTTTTTACCTTCTGAAGTTCGTCAGCACTAAATTCACAATAGATGCAGATTTTGTTTCTAATTTTTATCGTAAAAGAGGGTGAGTGGCTTCACAATGCATGAGGTTCTATGCTAAATAGATTTTGGGGTATGGTTTTTATTAATATTTATATTTGAAATAGTAATAATGATTATTTAGCCATACCTTTTTATTATTATTATTATATAAAATAATAATACGGTATGGTTGATTAATTCAGCTCACAAATTACATTGACTAAATGAATCTATTTAAACCAAAAATATCGCTCAAGGCTTTTGCCATAAATGTACTCAACGCACGTGGCTACAATAATTATATTCATGCTGCTCATACTTTTCATCTTGATGCCCAAATTAGCCAGCACTAGAAGGGTTGTCATTTTATCCTTTTTAGGGCCATATATCACAAGTTTGTTTTTTTTACGAGCGTTTGGCTTCGAGATTATAAGTTTGGCTTTTTTCCTAAATTTGGCGTTTTTCTGGCTTTAGTCATTATTCGGGTCGTTCTTGTAGAGCAAAAGGCGTAAAACTGAAACGTGACAGGTTCATGGCAGACTCTAGGTACAACTTGAACGCAGATCAACAGAATCAAGTAGTCCTGCTGAATACTATTGAATCCTTTACGAACATTAAATCAAGTAATCAAATTAGAGTTTGCAGATTTATCTAGGCTGCATTTAGCTTAGGATTTCATCAACATTAGTGAGTAGCAATAACGAAAAATTAGTGCCATAGACTAAGCAGGAGGGCATTTTTGAAGCTGGTGTGGTTCTGAAAGACACTATGCAGTTTTGGCTTGGAATACAAAGTCACTCAAACTTTAAAAAATTCTCATGTTGTGCCCTCATTGCCTGATGACTCCCGCCAGCAACGCTATAGTTGAAAGAATGTTCTCATGGTGACAGCGGCCAAAACAAAGCCCACAAATAAAAACGGCTGGCCATTTATGGGCACTTAAGGTGGAACCTTTGAAGGAACCTCTGAATTACCCAGAAATTGAATAATTTCTAAAACTCTAAATCGTACAATCTTGAAATTAATACAAAATTAATGCTTGTGACGAGAACATTTTCATGTACGTTATACATTTTTTACTTCTCCGTGGGAGGCAGGGAGCGAGGTTCCCGTGGTCCCTCAATAGTCGGCCGATTTTCTCGATAAGGCTCATTTTGGGCTGATTCTAATTTCTAAACTATTGCACCTACAAACTTCAAATTGATTTCAGTTTAAACGGAAAATCATTTTCCAGGTCGGAATATATAATAAAACTCTCCTACGATTCCTGGAGGGGCAGGGAACGAGGTTCTCGTACCTACTTAATAGCCGGGAGAGTTAATCGATAAACCTCATTTTGTGCCATGGAAACCTCCCTCCTTGCCCCCCACGATGGCGTAAAGAAATTTTTATTGGACGTAAAGATGTTATACTAGTCACGAGCATTAATTTCGTACTAATTTCAAGAGTGTGCGTCTTATAGTTTAGAAATTACCCTTTCTATCCGAGTAATTCAGAGGTTCTTTCGAAGATTTCCAGTTAAGTGCACAAAAATAGTTAGCAGGTAGGAAAACTGTAGACCACAAACTAGAATGCTAGATACGAGACTGCACATCTCAACAATAGCTCTCTATGTTGTATGGATTTCAAAGTGTCCTCTAGCGTGCTAGTTAATTGCAAATCGAGCATTTTGTATCAAATGGAAACCAAGGACCTCTCCAGCGCTGCTTCTACCTCTCAAACTTCTGTCGAGGAAGAAGAGTCAAAAGAATTTATGTTATTCCTTGAAGTATTGTGTTAGTTACGTCTATTTTTTCTTTGTATACAAAGTTTTTAATGACAAGTAGAATTATGCTACTTTTAGAGGATCTACCTACTCTTTTAGTTTACCTATAAATAAATTTCGCCTTTTTTGGACATTTTCTTTTTAAAATTTGGCCTAAAATTCATGTAGCTATCTGGCACCCTGAGCACCAGTCATCTAGCCCTGCAGTCATCTCGGCCGTTACCAAGGTGTTTGTCACAAATTGGAAATAAGTTCTTGTGTCTTTGGACAGTTGGTCACAGGTGAAGTCTTCCAATATTCCCAGCAATAAAAGAAATTAATGCGTTTTGTATGAGATCATGATAACTTAAACAAATCAATGTGGATTTATTTGATTTGTGTATTCATTTAGGAAAAACTAGCAACAAATCAGTAGGTGGTGAGGATTATTGAACTAGCATATAAGTTGATTAGAGCTATCCCAACCACGACCAGATTTCCTAACTACAACTCCACCAAAATGGGAGAAGAAGCCTTATAATACCGTATTAATAAACCAAGTGTGTTTGAACACCCTAAGCGCAGTTCCAGCATAAAATAAAGAAAAATTCATTGATGATTAGATGATAGAAAAAACTGTATTGGCGCAAATAAGCAGGATGTCCCAATAAAAAAATACCCACTATTTCAACAGGATTGTTAACTTAGTATCTACATAAGGATCTTGAATTTTTCTACTGCATGGCAGTATTAATTTCAATAGTTTTTTAACAGCCTAATAAATACAATTAATTAAAAAGACTTTAATTACTCATAATACTTCGACAGGAGCAAATAATTTCCATGAAATACCCCATATTTCATCATCTTAGACATCAAATTTAGAGAAATTTTGTACAAGAAGAATTACTATACTCTGCAGTTATTGAAACAATTGTAAGAGAGACACATGCTCAATGTCTAATTTTAGTTCACTTACCTTATACACAAGAGAATTAAACCCTAATTTGATATAGGGCAAAGTTGAAATCATTGTTTTAAATTAGTTAATAAATCTGAAACAAAATAACTATTCAAATTAGTCTCATATGACGGAAATTTTTACTCAGGAAAAAACTGAAAATTGGTATTTCTAATATATAGTAAGTGCTTTTTCACAATATAAGAGAAAACATAAATGAAAATACAATGATGAACTTCTCACATGAATCTAAGGCAAAACCATTCAATAATTTTACACTTGTTCGATTTCAGCTACAATATGCAATATAAATATTCTAATTAATAAATGGCAGACTAACAAAGGGAACTGAATAACAAATTTCATCAAAGTTTAATAGTCAAAACTGTTATAAAAATTATTTTTCAAGTCTCTTTCAGTAGAAGAATATTTGAAAATAATCTCTCAAACTTGGCATTTTGAAAAAGAAGTGAATTTTGAAAATGCATTTGACAGTTTTCATCCTTCATAGGAAAGAATTGGTTCACAAATAACTGAGTAAAAATAAATTTAGACACCTAATTCAAATCGAAGGAGAATATATAAATATAGAATTTTAAAATACATACCATTAACTACATGCCTGGTTTTTGTACAATGGGCAATATTTAAATTTGGATTTTAATTTATTTTACTGTTACTGTTTGCGTACGTATTCAACGTTAATTTCAAATAGTTTTCCATTTTAGTGTTAAAAACTTCACACAATATGCTATAATACAGAAAACTATGGACACATCTATCAATTTTATCTTATATGATCGCTCAATTTTAATACGAAAATGCCACGCCATTAACAAAATTCCGCCAAAACTTTGTTTCTAAACATTAGTGACGTCATAAACTAACCCGGTAAAAATCCTTTTTAAAACGTGGTTGTGGAGAAAGTTACTCTGGTGACACCAAGCGGTGCAACGGATCACCTTTGTAAACACTGTTTTGACGGATCGAGTAACTCGCGTAACTCGATCACTTAGAGATTACAACTGGAAAACCGCCTTAGTATTCGTGCGTAGCACGCACTCTGACTTAGTGCGACTCGCTCCTACATAAACCATATTGCGTGCCATCAAAGTAACCAGACTGAGCAGCCCCACTTCCGGAATTATGTCTATATAAGAAGTATTCTCTCCCGAGCAGCTTCGCTATTCACTCACTACTTCTCACATAACAGTCATACCAATCACTTTCAGCCTTGATTAAACCCGACTCATACGAGGAAAAGAAAGACGGTTTTTGAACCGTAGTTTCCCCTTACTGTGAGCAGGGATGAAGCCCTCACCTTGCAGGCTCCATCCTCGCTGTAATGGTGGATAGTTTAAATTATCTCAAAATTTAGTTCAAAGATTTTATTGTGATTGTATTTTTGTGTCCGGCAGTACCGCCTCTTAAAACCTTAGAGAACTAGGTATTTGTAAAGGTGATTGGGTATCTATTTAATGCAAGCATAATGCTTATAATCCTGTGTTCAGATTGTCCCGTTATCCGACAGTTTTTCTGAGCGAATCGCTCTTGATTTTGAATTTCCTTTCCCCTTTTTCCCTATATCGTCCTCCTACCTCAGGTGGAGCTATGCTTGAGCTACTTAATTTCAAGTATTACCACATCCCCATCTAGTAACTACCAGAACTTCTTGTCTAGCTCGCCCGTTGCTGTCGTCATTCTCCAGTATTTGTTTAACTGCCTCCGCAAAGAGTCGCTTCCTCAGCTATCTTATTAGTTTTTCGATACATCACTTTTTTCTGTTAATAAATTAGGTGTCGAGTTCTGTCGCATTACCCGAGGATTTCGGTCAGTTGGGAAGTTAGGTTGCGCACCCCCAAAATTAAGGAGCACGGAGCGTGACTTTCCCCGTTGCAAAGTCAGAAACAAATTTCTAACCAATCTCTGCCTCGTGGTTTAAACTCAGTAGTCCAAAGTGGGCCTATTTCTCTACAGGTGGCCCTCACAAGCACGACTGTAGTCAGTGCGCTCATAAGGCCGCGGTCACACGAGCGACACGAAACAGTCAGATTTCAGCTTTAGTTTGAGACCAGGTTAATCATACCATGATTTCAGAACCGGAAATCATGGTATGACTAAGCTGTCCTCAAACTAAGGCTAAAATCTAACAGTTTCGTGGCGTTGGACAGACCGAGTTGTGCCGCTGACTGAAACAATTATGACGAAACATTACCATTTGGTCTCCGTGTGACGGTAGCCTAAAACGCCGAAACTTTTTAACCTGATTTTTATTGTATAAAATTAAACAATTTCCTGATTTATGAGAATTATAAATAAAGAATAGGTTGTACTTCAATCTACTCAAATATTTGGCGTAAAAATGAAGCCCTTATTTGGCTATAATTTAAGCTTAAAACTAGGCTTGCCAAAGTTTCACTCCTTAAATAAGTTCTCGTAGATGTTAAAATCATGTGTGGTTTTAATGAAAACATACAGTTGCTCGTGGTGCTGAATAAAGTAGATCTTTACATGAATTTGACAAAATTGGGTATAGTAAGCTGTTTAAGTGTTTTACATTAGGCCGCCGTCACACGGTGTCCACACACGGTGTCCAAATGGTAGCGTTTCGTCATAATCATCTACAGTCAGTGGCCCAATCGTTTTGTCCAGCACTACGAAGCCGTCAGATTTCAGCCTTATTTTGGGACCAGCTTAGTCATACCATGATTTCCGGTTCAGAAATCATGGTATAACTAATCTGGTCTCAAACTAAGGCTGAAATCCGACGGTTTCGTTGCGCTAGACAGAGAGATTGATGCCGCTGACTGAAGATGATTTTGACGAAACGTTACTATTTGGTCTCCGTGTGACGTTGGCTTTAGAGCTCCCTCACTTACTGCCTCATTGCTCGACATTTTTAGTTTGGAGTCAACAGCTCAGAACATACTCCACTCTACTACTTTACCACGTCAAGCATATCCATATCTGGATGTTTGTCGGTTGCTCACTCTCGATGCCTATGCTGTAGCCTAGATTCGACAGCGAAGCCGGCGAAGTCATCATCCAAAGTCGCTCTACATGCCAATCAACCATCGACTGATATTTTCCTATGACCACGCTAATAAAAGAGCACACAGATCCCCCTCAAGGTTTCCGTGAATCGGGAAACTTTCCGGAGCACAATAGCTGAGTTTGACTGTAGCACAATTTACAGCTCCGCGTTAAAATAAATCCTAATGCTAAAACTGTTCCCTTCATATTGTTATTGTCTTCGCTGGCATCACTCAATCCAATTCTAACCCTAATAGTGCCTTCGGGGAAGATTCATGAAATTTTTCATTTGTGATATTAAAAAAAAATGTGGGAATCGCTATCTTTCACAATATCAAGAAAGGTTTTCATTTTCAAAAATGTGGAATCAGAAAGGCTGATATGAATATAAGAAGTCGCAGGGTCAGAGGAGAAATACCCCGTGACAACTGCTTCCAAAAAAATTCTCTCCAGATGACAATCTTCGTAGGACAATAATCCTTCGAAAACTTCCCACGAAAATCGCCCCTGGTACAATAATTGTCTTTGGATGTTTAACGGTTCAATTGGTTAATAACGAAGCAATCAGCATTCTTCTGACAGAGAAGTCTTTGTTTTTTTGAAAAGTGCAGTTTGACGTAAACTGGGCAATTGAAAAATGTAGATGAATAACAGCAAGGATTGTAAAAAATTTGCATATATTAGCAAAGTTTGAACAAATGTCATTTCCACGTGTGAGAAACATTGTTTATCCTCTTCCTAATGATGATAATTTTTGGAAAGTTAATGGTGAATAAATTAGACATAACAAAAATGTTCCCATTGTACAAGTGCATCAGCTCCCTAATGAGACTTGTTTATGCGCCTATTACGATCTAAGCTCCACCATTGGGCTTTAAAACTTCGGAGCATAGAAGAAGGAAAGCATTGAGTGAATCGTGGAACTCAAACCACATGCTGAGTGTCATTTTTTGTAGGCTGAAAGTACATAGCTTGGTGAGCATGTATCATTTCGCAAGGACTGACCAGGGACAACCTAGAGGAAACTAAAAATTTTATGGTATCACAAAGATAAAACATAGAAAATAAATATGTAAAGATTCCTTGATTTAATCAATAACGAAATAAGTCATGCTAAGCTACTGAAATAGGAAAATTATCACTTTGATTTAAAAATATTAACAAGTGAAGCGACTTTCTTTCGAAATCATACACGGCATTTCCCAAAACCACAATGCTTAGAGTTTACTTGTTGCACTAAGAAATACCTTCACCGAACAGCCATTGTTCCCTCAAGGCTGTGTCCATTATGGCTACAATACGCCGTCACCAAATCATGGGGGACTTTCATTTACTGTGTGTATATACATATTGATTCTTAGCTTCTATGTTACAATTGACTTACTGACTTTATCACAAAAAATATTCTGATGTTTCAACATAATATTATTGTTCAAAGAATTCACTACAAAGAGCAACAAAATGAAATGCTTATTATGAAAACCATGTAATCATACTTTTTCAGTGCAAATTCCTGATTTTTTATTATCTTTGAGAGCTTTCAATTTTTTTTCAGTTGCCATGGACCGTGACTTCAGACGCTGACAGTCTAGTGGTACTGTTCGCGAGATTGAGCGATGACATATCAGACACCTGAAACTCATTTTGCACTTTAAAATTTTGTGAAAATGAAATGCTGGGGCCAATGATTCAAAAAGATGCTTCTCCACAATACGCAAGGGCACTTTTACAAAATCGAAATTTTGAGCCTGCCCTGGAGCATGTTGCTGCCAATTATTGAACCACTTGCTCCTCTAGCAGCGCCTGTTCGGACCGAGTTCGGAGCAAAAATGTTCCCTCGCGTGTACATTGCTTATTGCATACGTTTAGGGATATTAGGAATCCGTCTTCAGAGCTGAAAGAAAAAAAGAAGATAGTCAAATTTAGAACACACAGAAAATATAGTAGAATAAATAAACATACATCTATAAAACGAGATCCTCATCCTCATTCAAACAAAGTAATATCGACCCGAACCCTCATTCACTTACTTACACAACCACCCGCAGGTATATGCAACTACACATATACTCCTGAAAACCTCACATACACAGACGAACGCGCCCACGTACAAACGCACGCATGGACGCACACACACATGCACACGTACTCACACTCAGGCGATTGCGCATCAACACATTGTGTTGATGCCCGAATCTTACCGTTTCGGGCCACGTTGATACGCCGCCCATTTGAAGACGCGAGGTTACACCACATTCGCCCTGATGTCATCGAGCTGCTGCAGCATGCTGTTCCCCGCCGCAGACAGGTAGCAATGAGGAAGCGAATATTTGTCAGGGATAAATCTTTGAAATTCGTCTAATATCTTTTTATACGTTTCCAACGATCCTTTGAATTCTTTTAGGCCACTCGGTTTACTGTTGAACTGTTTTGGGTCCCATTAGTGCATAGGATTGCTCATATCTGAACTGGATCCTAGCATCTGCCCTCTTATTAAACATGAGCAATACACCGAGCCTTCCACAGCGTTCGTGCTGTGAAACTCGCAGTTGAGGTTTCAACCTGTAAAACTAGACACCAGTTCACACACCAATTTCCATATATAAATTATGATATATTTTTCCTTTCTTCTTTGAAGGCAATGCAGGGAGAGACGATACAGCCTTTTCCGACAATGTAGGTGCTAGACCCCATAGATTTTGGCCGTGAATGTCCTCTGCACTCATTTTAATTTCACGATGACACCTTTGGTTCCTGACTTCCACAGGTGAGAACAATCTCCTAGTAGGAACAGCATTAGGGTGCCTGCACACCAAAAGACTGAAAGCGAGAAAGCATGCGTGAGTGAAAGATGTCAGGCGAGAACTACAGCACACCAAAAGAAGGCAGTTCGAGCCCGACTGTCATGGAGAGTGGAGTTACATGAATCAGTAGTACAAGCTTGAGATCGTAATGTTGAGTTTCATTCCTATTTCTTCCTATTGCTTTGAAACATGTAATCTGTCACTGAGCTTTGGATCTTTTGAATTCCAAAGGCACAGTGAAGCGTAAACTTCTGAAATAAGGAGTTCAGTCTATGATGGAGGAATTGAGCAGCTCATCTCTCTAGTCGACATCTCGCCGTGCACTGCCAGAGGCTTCCCGCTCAGGGTTGCCAGATAGGTACATAAATTTTAAGCCAATTTTTACCAAGAAAAAGGCCGAATTTATTTATAGGGTTACCAAAATAATAGATAGATACACTAAAAGTATCATAATTCTACTTGACATTAAAAACTTTATATACAATGGAAAAATAAACATACCTTACACTATTCTTCAAGCAATAACATAAATTCTTATGACTCTTCATCCTCGGCAGATGTTTGAGAGGCGGAAGCAGCGTTTGATACTTGATGCTCGATTTGAAATTAGGTAGCATTCTTGAGGCTACTTTGAAGCAGGGCTGCCAGTCAACTTTTTCCAGAATCCCCAGACTGACCCCTGAAATTTCCCCAGATCGTGAAAAAATTCCCCATATTTAATTAGAAGTAATAAATATGAAATACATGCCTATCTTCAAAATATTTTTAGGACTATTCTTCATTTTCGTGATTAATGTCAGCATGAATGCCAAGAGACTATGATTCTTTCAATCGTTTCAATCGGTGTTGGTATCTTTGATAGGCGGCTCCACTTAATTCTTGGTCAGTTTCTAAACTTTTTACAGGATCCCACGTAGGACACTTTGCATTATTTCTTGCTAATCATTGCTCAGCAAGGAAGATGTCTTTGGCTGTTTTTGATTTTAAGGAATTGTCAATTTTATTTTTTTTAACAGTTAAGTTGAGGAAATATTTTTTCATGCAGACGAAAGCGTGAGCAAGTGAGACAAGTCATAAAATATGAAAGGATACCAAATTTAGCGTCGCGGCTCGCCCAAGCCATCTTTCAATTCACCTAATGATTTCCAATCCCGGGGAATTGTGCATTCCTGATCGATAGGTCAGCTGCAATAAGGCGAAAACTTCTCCACTCGTCGTCTATCTTATTTAACTGAGCTTCGTCAACAAGCGAGGGGATGTGCCACTTGGTCATCCTCGTTAGGCACTTTCTGTTTGAAAAATTATGCGCTGTCAACTTTCGATTTGGTAAGTTCATAAGTTTTCTTATGCTTTTCGGACTCCTTGTGTTTCTGTAAGGTAGACTTGTTCGCACTTTCGAACATGAAATGGCAACATTTACAGCCGACACGGTTTCCATCTTTATCTTTCTGTAGCCAGACTTTTAATTCGGAAAATGTTTGACTGTACTACTTTATTAGGTGGTTCTAGGGTGTTCGACTACAAGCTGATAATGCAATAAGGACAAAGCAACACCGCTACCGGTAGCGCTAGTACCACAGTTAAAACCTCAGCAGTAATAAATGAGTGACTGAGCGAGGCGCTCTGTGAGGCGCTTTAATTGTGCCACTGCGCGCTTCATTCGGATCCCGTACGAACGTGTATTATTGAACCTTGATGCATTCGCAAAGCTGACTTAGGCCCCTTTTACAGATAATTTGATTAATTTTTAGATCGAATTGTTGTAATTTCAATTGGAACGCTACCCTTATGCTTGAAGCAAATGTTAATATAAGCAGTTTTAGTTTTTTCAAACAGTATATTATATAAACACCCCAAATTCCCTAAATTTTAGCCTTTTTGTTTCGATTTCCCCAAATCCCTAGACAATGTCCGAATTCCCAAGATCTGGGGAAAAGTCCCAAGGTGTGGCAGCCCTGCTTTGAAGTCCTTACAACATGGAGAACAATTTTTTAAGATGTGCACTATCGCATCTAGCATTCAAGTTTGTGATCTACGGTATTTCTATCGGCTACCCATTTTTGGGCCCTTTAAATAAGAATTTTCGAAGGAACCTCTGTATTACCCGGACTAAAAGGGCAATTTCTAAACTATAAGACGTACAATCTTGAAATTAGTACCAAATTAATGCTCGTGGCGAGTGTAACATTTTTATATACGTTTAAAAATTATTTACGCCCCCGTGTGGAGCAGGAAGCGATTTTCCCACGGCCCCTCAATAGTCGGCAAATTTTCTCGATGAGGCTTATTTTGGGCTGATTCCAATTTTAAACTATTGCACTGACAAAATTTCAACTTGATTTCAGTTTAAACATGAAATCTTTCTCCAACCCGGAATGCCTAATAAAACTCTCATACGCTTCCTGGGGAGGCAGAGATTGAGGTTCCCCTACCCCCTCAATGGTCGGGTGATCTTCTCGATAAGGGTCATTTTGGGCTGATTGTAATTTCTAAACTATTGCACCTACAAACTTCGAATTGGTTTCAGTTTAAACATCAGTTTACTCGCCAAGCCGAAATATATAACAAAACTTTAAAATGCTTCGTGGGGGGCAGGGAGCGAGATTACCATACCCGCCGCTGGCGAATGCCACAGAAACCACAATAATGAAGCGCTGTCTCAAAGTGAAGAGGAACTAATCCGTTTAGCGGTCATTTTGTGACACGTACGTCATCGAGTAAGCCAGTGGACACATATATGGATGCATTATTTGGTGTGATGACGGGCTATGAATAATAAACACTGGACATAAATTCAAACCATTCTTCACTTATGTGAGAGAATGAACAAGAAATAGATAGAATCAATATTATCGGTAAAATTTGAAGACAACTGAAAATATACAAGAATTAGCAAATAACGATAACGTTAGGGTTAAAATCAGAACAAAATATATATACCTAGTATAGACGAATGAGGTTAAAAATTTTAAACACTGAGTTTTAAATACTTCTATTAGGTTTTCTAATTGTGTTGTCGCTGAAATTGAAAGTTAGTATCAAGTTTGTAGTTGGAAAAGACCCCTTCCAGAGAGAGGAGAGGTATCTCACTCCTCTCAGGGAGGAAGGAAATCCGTGAGTGTTTGAAAAAGTTAGAAAAAAACGTTAAATATAAAATGAACGTAAATTCATTTTTTTAGGTGTTATAGGTAAAAAGTTAGATTAGTCTAGAAATTAGAATCGGCACAAAATGAGGTTTATCGTGAAAATCTCCAGGGAACAAATGAAAATTTAATTTTTCATTCTGACATGGAGAATGGTTTTCTGTTTAAACTGAAACCAATTTGAAGTCTGGAGGTGCAATAGTTTAGAAATTGGAATCAGCCTAAAATGAGCCTTATCGAGAAAATCGGTCGACTATTGAGGGGCCGAGGGAACCTCGCTCCCTGCCCCCGACGGGGACGTAAAAAATCTATAACGTACATAAACATTTTTTCTTGATCACCAGCACTAATTTGGTACTAATTTCAAAATTGCGCGGCTTATAGTTTAGAAATTGCCCTATTTGTTCCGGTAATTTAGAGGTTCCTTCGAAGGTTCCCAGTTAGGTGCCCATAAATGGCTAGCCGGTTTTATTCCTGGGCTTTGTTTTGACCGCTGTCATCAAGAGAACAATCTTTCATCAATGGCATTGCTGGCGGGAGTCACCAGGCAATGAGCAAATAACCTGAGAGTTCTTTAAAGTTTGAGTGACTATGGATGCCAAGCCAAAACTGTATATAGTGTCTTTAGGAATCATCCCACCTTCAAAAAATGATCTCCTACTTCCAGTCTATGATGCTAATTTTTCGGTATTGCTGTTCACTAATGTTGATACAATCCTGCGCTAAATGTAGCCTAGTCAAATCTTCAAATTCTCCTTTGATTACTTGATTTTATTGGTAAAGGGTATAAAAATATTCAGCAGGATCTAGTTGATCCTGCGTTTCAGTTTTACGCATTGTGCTCTACAAGAACCGAAAAATGACTATAAGCCATAAAAATGTCATATATAAGAAAAAGGCCAAACATATAATCTCGAAGCTAAACGCTTGCTAAAAATGCCAAATTTGTGATATTTGACCTTCAAAAAGGCCAAAATGGCAACCCGAATCCCGTTGCAACTGTCAAGCGTGAAACCATCTTTTAGTCGCTGTCTCACTTCAGCCGATCTTCAGTCTTACTCGCTTGCTCGCTTCCAGTGCGTGCACTCCCTTGGGAATCCATGTTAATCAATTACAGCTTACTTGCTCTCTCGCTTTAGGTCTTTTTGTGTGCGGGCTCCATTAGCTTATTATCTCATGTCCTTAAAATCCTCCAAACCCAGTCCATCTGTCGTCGGCATCTGCTAACTATGTGATCGATATGCTCCTGGAAACCAGCGTTATCTTGAACAATCATCCCGATCTATCAGAGAGCACCGCCTTTCAATTGTCAGTCCCCTTGCTGTGAGATACAGATCATCTTCAGCCGGAGGCCTCCCGTATCGGATCAGCTTGAATTTGCACTCATGAAATTCCATGTGTTTTCCTATGCCCTTATATATATAAATATATCTTCCCTATATCCTCTTTCAATCCGATGCAGTCGTCCTTTTGAGTTACATCCCTGGTTACTCTCGTATCGTCTGCAAACGAAGATAGATAAAAGGGTTGTAGGTTGTGTTCTATGAAGGATATGTAGACTCAAAAAACCCTACATACAAAGTCACGTGGAAGCCATATGGTTACGACATGGATTGTCCAGTTTTGTCATATGGGTTCTACCTGCCCATGCTATGTGGAAAGCACATGGACTTTTGGAAAGTGCCCCCACCTGGTTCCCAC
>JACJUY010003340.1:41936-85680 GCA_014220935.1 Platorchestia sp. MABIK
TAGTTATGAATTGTAACTTTTTTATTAAAGCAAGTCAAATTCCTATAATAAAATAGCAGCGCAAACTTCATCATTCAAAATCAAGAAATTGTACTAGCTGAATTGTTCATTCTTGAATTTTGTACACATTTCTATAAAGCAAATTAAATTCCATAGACATAATTGCAGCGCAAACTTTAATTTCCAAATTTGAAACATCATGATTTCATGTAAATGAACTATGAAGAATGAATTAAACTTTCAAATGCATAAACATGTTCTAGCAATTCACTTCCAATACATTCAAATTCATTTATAATAGTTGTTAATACATGGCTATGTATTTGAAGGTGTAAATTTGTTCTTTATACATTTCTATTGCATCAAGGCAAAACATTGCCAAAATGAATTAAACTAACAAACCTCATCCATATGGTGAAGCCCTCAAGCCCTCAAAATGGAGGTCAACGAAGTAAATTACGAAATAAGAAATAAATTTTTACAAAGCAAATAATTGTACTGATGGATTTCTCATTTTTCAAATTAAAATGCTTACGTATTTTCTAGCTCAAATACCACAGTAAATGCTTGAGAAAAAACTTTCTAAAATACTATTTCAATTATGACTTGTTTGGTACAACAATATGAGTTAAAAGCTATAATATTCTTTCGGCGAAGGTGGAGAAATGGCTTGAGTCATCATTACCATCGAAAGGCTTCCACATGTATACGAATCAAAACTCTTGATAATAATTTTACACGATTTCCAGTAACTTATCACTTCCCATCACAACGAAGTGCTTGTGAGACAAAATATTGAATTAAAATCAGATGTCGTTAATAACCGAAATTAGCTACTGTTGAACAGCAGGTAATGGGACGTAACTTACCAGCCATATCGTCTTAACCAGCAGCGCATCAGAACTATGCTCAGAATTAATGTTTCCAATATCGACAGTGAAAAGCTTATCTCATTAATTATCACTTTCATTCACTAAGATTCACTAATACTGTGAATTGAATGATGTTCCTTGGAATATATAGAGGGGCACAATTGACACTGATCACGTCTCGAGCTAAGCTAAGTAACGGTCACGAGTGACGGAACAGAAGTTTAACCACGGCGCCAAGGCGTCTGAGAGGAGGGGTAGGGGAGGGGGATCCGTGAAATCAAGTCTGAACAGCTGCCAGATGCACATGCTTTCGAAATCAAAACGTCAAAACTTATCCAAAAAGTTACATATGTGGGTATCATTTTATTTTTTGGTGTGTTTTGTCCTCTAGTATTATCAAACGAAAGCTTTTGAAATGGTACCTCACGTATATAAAGAATTCAATCATCACAATTTTTTATTCAATGAGATTATCAGCATTTATTTTGCAAGTGATTAGTTAGTTATTACAAATGTTTAAATTGAGCATTGCAACTGAATAAGACACAACTAAGCCTGGAAAAGGCGAATGTTAGATTTTATAGCACACGGAATTTCTTTTATCTCAGCTCGATCCTGGAAACTATAAAAATACAGTATATATTTTTGACCCAGAAGCAAATAGCAGTTAAATTTGAGACTGATCAGATATGTAAACGGGTAATTAATTGGTTATAAATGCAGTATATAATATGAACTGTGAAAGGGATTTTTGCGATTTTATCAAAAACGAATTTTATTCTATATTTGCAATGTTTTTTATAGCCGTTCAAAATCAAGTATGTAGGTTGCAAACACACGTGCCTTCCATGTGGAAAAATTCATTTAAAGCCAATGTGGTAGCTAATAGGAAATCCCACGTAGACGCCACGTATCAAATCCAGCATGCAATGTACTAACATGGCTATGATGAGTATATTCAGTGGCAAATCCATTTTGCCAGCTGAAATCCACGAAACCAGCAACTAACCATGTGGTTTCCACGTGACATTGTATGTAGGGAAGTGGAGCCAAGTACATACCTTTATGGGATTCAGCTCACTGCACCCTTTACGGGATTCAGATCAGTACACCCGAGTCAGTTGAGTGGAATCTATCAACAACAATCACTTGCTTGAGGGCGGATATAGAGGAGAAGGTCATCGTGAGCAATTTGCCTCTGATGTATTGTGTCTTCACTTCATCAAGAACCCTACCATGATCGGCCTTATCAAAAGCCTTTGCAAAGTCTAGGTAGACCACATCTATTCTCTCCCTCTGCCTAGTGCCTCCGTTGAAACATGGTGCTCCAGAAAATTATTGTGAGAGGCACGATCTACCCTTTCTAAAGCCGTGCTGATGTTCATTGAAGAGACCAATGCCCTTCTAAAACTGCGTCATTTTTATTACAATTAACTTCTCAAATACCTTTATAATATTGAGAGGTAAGAGCTACCGGCCTGTAATTTCTTGATGAACTTTTCTCCCTCGCTTGATGGATTGGAGTGATAATTCCCTGTTTCAATAAGGTTGGAATTTCTCCTGACTCCATTGGGAATCTTGACAAAATGTGCATAGGCATCATTAGAGGATGATTTCATGCAATGATGACGACAACTAAAGGTCCTTACATTGAAATATTTTAAAAAGCAAGGATGTTCTTTGTTCCATATTTTTTGAAAATAAACTGTTTTCTTTATTTCGTTTTCGATTCCCCAGGGTACAGAATACCGATTCATGCTCTGTTGTCAACACCGCACACTTTTCAGCAGGGCCGCTGATGACATTGCAATCCACACGAGAAGAGTCAATCGAAGACTTACCGTTGATTATCAATTTGTAAAGGCATAAAAGTATTTAAGTATCCTCTCGGTTACATCCACCGCCCTAGTCTTCTCTAGTAGTTTGGCCTCTGCGTCGTGTGAACCCCGCAGCTGCCATTCCAGTTCCGCTATGTTACTCTCGGTACGGAGCTTTGTGCCTGGACGGAATCCCGACGGTCACATTTTTTAAGCGCTTCGAGAGACGTCTTCATTTACTGAATGCAATCCTGTTATCTCTATGCAATGATTTCAACTTTCTTGCTGTCCTTGGAGGTACGTGCTCTTGACAAATTTCCTACACCCTTTTCTGGAGATCCTCATAGACCTGATGTGCGGTGAAGCCATTGGTCATCAGTGCCCAGTTAGCAGAGGATATTTCCTTGTCCTTACTGACCTAGTCGACCCGGTCACCCAGAAAGGTTAGGGAGCTCAAACTTTCTCTGACCCATCGCCCACGGACACCGAAGCCATCCTGTCTAAAATCAATCCATGTCTGAACCAATCTGTGATCCGACAGGATAGTCTCCCCAACCGAGATCTTTCACACAAGTCCGTCATAATTTGTGAGGAATACGTCGAGGATGTTATATAGCCGCGTTGGTAGCGTTACGTACTGTTCCAGGGTAAACCAATCCATAAACGACACTAGGTGGGCGACTTGCAATTTTCACTCTTTCTGCCCCATAGAATTTGCTAGATATGTCAAGATTTCGTTCGTTGGTAAGTGCCAGTCACACACCATTCATATCACTGGTATAGGGTACCCAATTCGTCAAGCTTCATTTTGATATGACCTAGGACTGGTTCAAAGTTGCTAATTTCAGAGGTCGGGGACGGTAGATCACCACAAATGCCAATCTTATCTGGTTTAGCCAGACGACGTGATGCTCAATCACTCCGTCTGAGTCAGAGGACAACACCACTACCTGCGATGCGAAGTCAGCTTGATAAACATTGCTACTTTGTTCTTTTTTTCAGTCCTTGAGCCTGTCGGCCCGATAGAGACTGTACTCTTCTATCTGAACCGCAACATCCAAAATATAATTAATTATTCAAGTAGGACTCTACCTAAGCAATAAAGGCCAAGTCATCCTGGAGTGCACTTTTTGCACCATGCTCACTTTATTCCTCATGCCGTTCGAAGTCGCAACTCAGTTTGATACTGTAGCTATTCCTTCTCCCCAATCCACTCGACAGGTGCACTCGGGAACCCGAGGACAAGGGGGTTTTATCAGCCTTCCTAGCTCTTTCTCTATTCTCTATACCTGCTGGCAGAGGTCGAAAAAATCCATGTTTGCAAGAGGTGCTTCTCCCCTCCCATCGCTACTTGGGTCAAATTTCTTACTCATGTCCAAAGAATACGTTTGTTTGGACAGAACTTTCCTTGTTCATCCCCTAATCACCCCACTAATTAAACTACGAAAGGCCATGAGTGCTCCTTTCCGATATTTAAATATCAGGTTGGAGCTTATATACGGATAAAAAATTGAAGTTGAAATTCCTAAGCTTTCATGCTCTGAAAGAAGTCCACTTGGCCTAGAAACGTCACAGCCAAAATAATTGATTCTAAGTATAATTTTAATATTTAGAGATACTCCATAGGGCTTGAAAGTTATGAATTTCAATGAAGCTCCTTTATATTGTAATCTCTGGTGTATTGCTCCCAGTTCCACCTACCTTTGTAGTAAAGTTATAAAATCGAAGCTAAAGCGTATCTTTCCTACAAAGCTGGGTATTATCTGCTCAAAGACAGAGTTTCATAGGCACCACTCTGCTCATTGTAGCTGGGTTCGAGCTATAAAGAAACAAAATAGTGCTCAGGAAAGACACGATTGAAGCAGAGAACGCAGGGAACAGCAGCATCATTTGCGAACAATCACGGGCTCTTGGGGTAAACAGAATGGGAGTATGCTTAGGGGTGTCAGTGACAGTGAATTGTGGGAAGCATCTCCTCAGGAGTAGGGGTGAAGTAGGGGATTACCCCGGGTACGAACTTTGCAAAGACTTTGCGAGGTCGATTGAGGTTGAAATATAATAACGAGGTTTAATAAGTAGTGAGAAACGAACGATATGTTAAGAAAAAAGGGAAATTAATGTGTTAAAAGCATTTAGATCAGTTATTCACCACGGGAGCAAAAAACGTCACTGGCATTGCTCCTAACTTTCACGAAAGTACTAACAAAAATATCAGTTTATTGTACTATTCAATCTCGCACTAAAATCAACCACTTTCAGAGTATATAAGTTTCTATCTGTGTGTGTTGGTCGCAATTCGCTAAAAATCGCACACTCCGGAAACCCTAGTACATGATGTAACATGTGCTGATGAGGCATATGCTAATTTGCTAAGGTTTATTTCGCAGTAGTTTGAGTTTGGATCGTAGAATACGTGATCCTCGCGTATATAGTTATTAACTGCTTTACTTCTTTCGCTCGATCAAGTTTCAACATTTACCTTAAATTCACTGATGAATACTTGATGTGAATTAGAAATTTGCGTGTGTAAATATCAACTCATTCAACGGTGCTAAGTGTCAGTGGGATATTTTAAAATTATTTCCTCCTCAATATGGCAACAAAAAAAGAGATGTAGACAAAATGGCTTCGTGGAAAGCCCACAGGATCAAAAATTACCCATGTGTCTTATTTGTAACACCACATTTTCTGATGAATCAATGAAACCACCAAGGCTTAAAGAACATTTGCTAAGAGAACAATTAGAGAAAGCCAGTAAGCGCATAGCTTATTTTGAAAAATTGTTGAAAAACTTCAACCATCAAAATGCTCTGTCATCCTATTGGAAAAAAGTTTACAGACAAATAAACGTGGTTTGACTGCATCGTATAAGATAGTGCAATTAGTTGTAAACACTGGGAACGCACATGCTGTTGCGGAAAATGTAATTAAGCCTGCATTTGAAATTTTATTGAAAACTTGTTAGAGTAAGATTCAGTGAACACATTAAAAATAATTCTGTCGATTAATGACTCAATCCGCTGAAGAATCGATGAAATGTCATTGCATATATAAAGTTAAATTGTTGAAAAGTTAAAAACTTGCAAATTCTCGATTCAGCTTGATGAGTCAACGGTAAATTGCCCCAGACCTATTCTTATGGTGTTTGTTCGTTTTACAGATGATAGTTGCAAACATTGCCAAGAGATGTTGTTTGGAAAACTATTAAAAATTGGATTATCCATTTTTGAAGCTTAAAAATCTTGGTCTGACTATAATGAAATCCCATTACAAATCTTTGTATCCTGCGCAACGAATGGTGCTTAATCTATGGCTGGTAAGCAGAAAGGTTTTATTGCTCGCACGATGGAATTGTGTCCCTCAATCCTTGCAGTTCATTGTGTTGTTATGGGACGTCACCTACTAGGATCCTGTTTACTAGGATAAGTTCTGTAAAGTACTATTACAATGATAATACTGACGGCCTCCAACGACCCTTATAGCCATCCCATGCCTTCAACAATTTAGTCAAGATAATTATTTTTTTTCAAATCATTTCGGAATCATACCAGGAGGCTGACATTAATTAAATGACATTGAAATAAGGGACAGCAAACAAGCAAATCGCGGTCCACACAACTATGGTATAGGTAAAAGCTCTCAGACCTCTCTGAAACACAATAAATCTTAGATATAATAACCCAATGATTCAACAATTTTTTCTGAGTATAACATAAACTATATTTGAAAAACCTTACCATAGTTGGCCAGTGACAACTCATAGCAGGACGTTTTTCAATAGGTATATTTGACCCTTTCGGTACTGACGGCTACTCCAGTGCCAAGAAGGCTAGTTCTTCCTGGTTAGGGAATCTAACCTAATTTTAAAGTAATTCAACTAGTGAGGGAAGATTTTGGAGTGAATTACGAAATTGGGGAAATTCAAAGCATTCATGAAACTAGTTTTTAGACATTTCAGAAGCTTGCACGCGTACATTACCGTTGGCTACCTCTAAGTTCATGCTGCAGGATCCGTGCAACACATTCAATAACCTTTCTATTTAACTTGAGCAAATTTTTTCTGAACATCGTTTATTTTTGATAAATTTAGGCAAAAACTTATGAATAATTTTTCCGTAAATTCAACACCTTTATTGTCAACGTCGAAAATTTCTGTCGCCAAGCATAGAGCATTAAAGATCGAAAAAAAATTAAAATTAAAGTAAAGAAGTAGGCACTTGTTTAAGCTAAAAGCACCCACACTAGGACAATTTCACTGACAATTATGGGTAAGGACAAATTTTTCCCCTGGAAATTTTTCCCTAAACCATTTGAATTATCGAACCGAAAGGGTTAAAACAGTTTTATTACAATATAACACATCAATTGAAGGGCAAAAAGCACAAGTAGGCTAAGCGCAATTTTGCTAAATAGTATGCTCTGCGGCTGGGCACACTAAGCTTAGAGTTCTCGTATTCAAACATCAGATTTCAAGTAGGCTAGGCGACACTACGGCATACTTTGAACGATGATAGATCTTCCCTCACTTTACTGTGTCTAGTAGGACAAGCGCACTTATTTAGAAAATGTGAAGACGCCGTGTACAATGAAAACGGACTTAGCTAGAACCCCGATATAATGTTGAATTCAATCTATAAATACATATCACTGGCTGCGTTAAATTTTGGAAAAATTATGTTTGGATGATTTCAGTAACAACTTTTAATTTAGTGTGTGTTGCATCACACTTGAAGGTTAGCACGTAATCAAAGTTGCAGCTTCTCTGTAATTTTTAGTCATTTATCATTTTTCTTTTATTTTGTGACGTAACTTCAGGCAATTATGAGCAATGAAAAGTGTTTACGGTTGCATAAGAATCGTCCATTTAATTTCCATATCGATTTAGAAATTATTCAAGTCTACAACAATGGTGATGTATATAGATAATGAATTGAGCACGTCAGTTTCAAATCAATTTTTGAAAAATGTCTGTAAGATATGCCACCGTGGATAAAAAGTTTACATGTTCAGGGGCATTAAGTTCAAACTGTCGAACTCAACTGATCTTTTCGTCGAAAATGCTCAATAAAAGGCTCATTTTGAGCATCTGTTATTGCAAAATTTTCCCTCAGTAGGAAACGACGGTGGCGATATAGTATGAGGTCTACCGTCGGTTTTCTGCTATAATATTAAATTCCCTTCAATTTAAATCAATTATTGAAGATGAAGATTGTATGGTTCGGGAAAAATGAAATATTTATTAGAAAAAATTTGTTACAAAAGGTTATTCTGTTATGTGCTTACTCTGATATCGAATCTCACATCGTTTAAGCAGTAAGTTGATTCTCGTATTTTCTCATTAGTTTCCAACAGTAATGGAGTCACATTTTCAAGAAGATTTTGCTCTCTTAATTAGAAACACTTGAATTCTCACTGGAAATAACTTTGTAAAAACTTTTTGCATGTATTGTGCTATTTTCTTTTTGAAACCTACATTTAGAAAATACAATTTCAATCTAATGCACTACATATAACATCATATCGTAGATACTTTGCAATTATTATTGAAAAAGAAATTGAGACTAAGAAATGCATGGGATAAAGAGGTTTGTAGATATTAAAACCGACGAAATATATCATACTATACCGGCACCGAAACAGCTATCGTCTCTACGGGAAGTAGAACTCCAAAGTGGAAAGCGTTCGGGTCCTAGGTAAAGGTCAGGTATGCCGTTTTTTGTTGAGGTGATAGACATGCTTGTTATGTTATTTTTCCGCTTCAATGTTGCCATTTTTTGTACGGCTCCAAACTCTCTTCTAGAACAATTTTTTCAATTTTTTTCCTGACATCATGTTTTTGTGCACATTAAATCCTGCGTTCGGAAGAATTATTGAGCGTAAATTCCCCGTGCATGTACATGTACTTTACATTACAGTACGACAATCATTACTTACTAGGTAGCAAGACGTAGGGTATACTGGCTATTGATGGAGCATATGTCTTTTTAAATTGATATTTTTTGAGACTACCATCATCGACGCTAGTCCTGCGTTTGAGTTTTTATGTTACACTGTCTGTACTTTGAACCATATAATATAATGACCTCTGCTGCTCGCATCCTTCACACAGAGTTACCGTAGTATATTTATCACGTGTTTGGGGTCTGAAGAGGGATATTACCCAGCCAGAAATTTATCGTCTGACCGACGATAATTTACATCTGAATTTAACGGTAATTATCATCTTCTTCTTCCTATAAACCGACGATTTATCGTCGGAATTAGTGTCGCGAATGTCTCATATTATCATCTGATTAACGTTAAATTACCGGTTTTAACCGTAAATTTTGGACGAAGACCGACAATATTTACCAGTAAATTTCCGGTAGTTAAACGGTTATAATAGTCGGTCTTCGTTCAAAACTTACGATAATTACCGGTAATTTATCGTAAAAAATGGCTACTCTAACCACTATATTCCGGGAGATTCTTAAGCAGTGCAACGATATTTCCCAGAAATTGCGAATTGCTTCCAAAAACAATAAGCCACATCTCATGAAACGCATCTGTCCAATTACCGTGAATTTGAAGACTTCACAAAAATTATCGAAATTACTTATTTAAATTCAACAAATTTGTTTAATGCTGTATATATTGCATCAAGTTTCTTACAAATTGCGATAATTGAACAGATTAGTATTCCAGGGTGAGGCCTATTGTAACAAGTAACAATGCATTATTAGAAAAAATAGCTGCAATGCAGATGAATGCTACAGAAAAAGGGCTCAAATTGTCATCTTTATCGTAGAACGCGAGACTATTACGATAAGTCTCACAGTACAATGTAAAGTCATTTCAAATCGCCACTGATATATGAATAGGTTAAAACATTACAGATGTTCAATAAATATATTTATTTCAATTTCAACAGCCGACAAAAGACCGTTGAAATGAATTCTTTTAAAAATATCTTCAGCACGCAAAGAATTCCATCACAGGTTGTTTGTAAATCTCACCACTGCAAACACTACGTATATAACATTCATTTAAAATTAACCACCACCATAAAAGGACTCATCAAGCAACATCTTACTAAGAAAATTTTACAAATTTTAAGTTAAATTTTCACACTTCCTCTCCTAGACATCAAATATCTAAAATGACCAACTCTCTCAACCACTACACATCTTAGTCCTTTAATTGGGATGAGGATACGACATGGCCCGCACTAATGCTATCGAGTCGCAAGTAGCAGAGGGCGGGTTTTCCTCCACAGCTAGACCTCTTCAAAAGAAGTTACCCTCCACCTCCCTCTTCCATGAGGCTCCGACGTGTGTACTCTCTATAGAATTCTTAATTAACAAGACATTCACATCATAGAAAAATGAACAACTCAAATTTTTCATATGTAACTTTCCCATAAAACCCAAACCGATTTCCCATGAATCCGCAAAAAAATTTTACGTACATTGGGTCCTTTTTGGTGCCAAAAATATATGAACAGATGTCACATTAAATTAGTACGATCAGTAAGTACTCGTTTTAAATGAACTCATTAATTCGTAGATGAAAATATTTTGACATCCGTTCTTTGACATTCCAGCCACGGAAATTTTCGTAATGCCGATACTTCATGTTCAATAGTACAAAAATGAAATTCAAATTAAAATTCTACATACATTAGGCCCTTTTTAAAACAAAAATATATTAACAGATCCGACATCAACTTAGTACGATCAGTAACAACTAGTTCCAAATGAACTCATTAATTCGTTTTAAAAATATTATTTTGACATACCAGCCACAGAAATTTTTGAAATGCCGATTCCTCATGTACAATAAAATAAAAATGAAATCCGAAAGAAAAATTATATATACATTGGGTCCTATTTAGTACCAAAAATGAATGAACAGATTCGACATCAAGTGTGTACGATCAGTAACGAATAGTTTCGAAATTAGATTAGATAATAGTTTAGTTTAAGTCTCACTAACCGCTGCAAAAAGAGCGTATCGAAGAGAGAAGGAGGAAGGCACCATTCAGCATCGATATTAGTGAATGCAGAATCTATGAAGAAGGGGCATAGAAACAGTAAGGGAAAGAAGTTCATGAAACAAGATAAAAGTTGAAGAAGAAAGTAGTAGGTGCTGAAAACCAGGATGGCAGTGAACCGAAAAAGGTCGTCCTTAACATAGCAAAAAACATTTCATTTCAACAAAAAGAAGGCCCACTTAACTCTCAGCTCGGGCCTTCGCATCTTTCACTGGGAGCGCTAATTCCCATAGATACAATAATTGTATCCCCCTGAGGGAACGACTATTTCCAAATGAACTCTTTAATTCGTAGATGAAAATTTTATTTTGACATCCGTTTTTTAAAATTCCAGCCACAGAAATTTTCGTAATGCCGATAACTCATGTTCAATAAAACAAAAACGAAATCCGAAGAAAAAAAGCAACATGCATTGTGTCCTTTTTGGTACCAAAAATTGATGTACAGGTTCCACATCAAATTAGTACAATCAGTAAGTACGTGTTTTAAATGAACTCATTAATTCGGAGATGAAAATATTTTGACATCCGTTTTTTGACATTCCTGCCGCAGAAATTTTCGTAATGCCGATACTTCATGTTCAATAAAACAAAATTGAAATCCGAAGGTAATATTCTACATACACTGGGTCCTTTTTGGTACCGAAAATAGATGGACAGATCCGACATCAAGTTAGTACGATCAGTAACGACTAGTTTCAAATGAACTCATTAATTCGTAGATGAAAACATTATATTGACATCCGTTTTTTTTTTTACATTCCAGCCACAAGAATTTTCGTAATGCCTATGCCTCATGTTTTTAACTTGTAAACCATTCCACGGAGGCCGGCACAAGAACAGCATCGTATTCGTGAAGAATTCAAGAATTACAGATATAAGTTAAACAAATTATATCCAAGTTCTAACGCGAGTCATCCAGTGTTAACAATAGCACGACTGCGAAAAACATGCGTTTCGATTGTGAACAGGTACTATTGAATAAATGGAAAATCATTTCAGCAACAGATCATTTCAAAGTCGGCAACCTAGAAGCGATATTTCTTAACAAAGAAATTATTTGTACAGGCACAATAAATATAATTACACTGACGCCGTGCTTTCAATAAATCTATCAATGTTAAAACTTTAGCCCTCGCTCCTTTTCTAGATCAGAAGAAACTTTTTGGGTCGAGATTAGGCATGAGGATAGGACAGCAAAGCAACTGAGAGATAAACCCTATTTTTAAGACTGCCGAGTCAGTCGCCACTGAGTTTTTCCAGCATGAAGGGTGACTGCGACGACACGCATGGAGAAGGGGTGGGAGGCAGTAGATCGAGGGTTTAGGGTTTTTATGAAGAGGCTGGGAGGGAGAAAGGGTGTTGCCCCGGGGAAAGCACCCTCCGTCTAAACCCCGCTGAAGGGAGGAGTCTCATAACCTGATGTCGACGGAGCTATCAAATAAGGCGACTTAGAGGCGGTTAAAGTAAGCAATGAAGAAGCAAATAGAATTTGAGGAAGTTTACTGGTTTCCGCCTGTGACTTTTCTGATTCAATCCATCGTCTCTGAGCCAGCCCAATCGTTGCAACGACGCAGGACCTCTTGGATCTTTCACGCCTTTAGTTTCTTATCTTCATCATACCCGACTGCAGCTAATGCATCTGATAAATTGGAATACATTAGTAAATATCGACTGTGCAAATGATAACAAAATAAAATAAATTACTATTTGCCGAATGACTGTGTTCAAACTACCACTGGGTATAGTGAAAGCCAGGCCAGCTCAACTTGTGATAGTAACATTTGGCCCATTTGGCTTTGGCTGCAATCTGAGAATAAGTCGATTAACCTAACTCTGAATACAACACGTAATATCGGTAACCTATTGAACAACTGGGCGTAAATTTATTGAAAAGTGGAAGAAGAAAGTAGTAGGTACAGAAAAACAGGACAGCAGTGAACCGAAAACTGGTGGTCCTTAACATATCAAGAACATTCTATTCCAACAAAAAAAAGGCCTTCGTAACTCTCAGCTTGGGCCCCCACACATTTTACCCATGGGAGTGTTAATTCTCATATGTACAATAGTTGTATCCTCCAGAGGGGAAAGATTTCAGTTGATGAACGAAAAGAACTGTATAAGCTTACACGAACCTTATATTAACTGACAGGTGGAATGTTCATTGGGAGAGATTTTCGTCCGTTGACGAGTTTGTCCTAACCCAGAGTAGGACATTTCCAAGGCCACACCACCGTCATGGCGTCATGATGAGCTGATGTCGTGCAGACTGACACCCACACAACGCTGAAGCTTCGTAATCTAGAAATTAAATAGACAATGTAATTGTGTGTGACAAATCGAAATCAAATTCGCACCCCATTCTGGAAACTACCTAACTGCAAGGAGAATGAAGCTTTGTTTTCAAAAACCTTCACCACACCGTATCATGCTGAATAATGAATGACCAAGACATCTAGACATCTAAGTAGGATCGAGATTCATGCCGCTTGTATCTCCACAGGAAAGTTTTCATGGAGTGTTAAATTCTAAATAAACGGTGGATAGGCCAGTCAGTCCAGCCTTTGTGCAATAATTCCTAGCCTCTGAGGGTAGGTACTGCAAAGAGAGCCATCACAGCATAATTTGTGTTATTCATTTTGGTAATGAAAAGTTCTATGAGGGAAATCACTGACCAACTTTACATTTTCACAGTCTATTTCAAAAACATTATCATTGTTGCCTACTGAATGCAGTTGGAAACTGGTATCTTTGATGTCATTTCTGTAATGAGTTTTTATGTCTATCCTTATTCATAAACAAAATTAGAATTTAAAATTTTTTTCCACACACAATATTCCTGGATAGGAATTTCTGGTTATAAATGTACAGTGTTATATGTTCCTCATTGGAAGGAAATTCATTTGAAATTTTGTATTTCCCCAGAAATATCAAAACAATTCAAACAAACACTCTGCAGGGTGTCTCCAGATATTTAATTTTCAAAGTTTAATTCTTTTTACCACCTTCAACAGCAAAAAAATGACTTCCTAATTTTTACATTATGAATGTTGTCCATATGTCCAGGATGTAAGAAATCATCCTATAACGAGCAGTTTGAGTCAGTAATACACGCAATAACATGGGTTCAAACAATTTCAAAGTGGTTAATACATAAAATACTAAATTAAAAACTTATCACTATATGCAGCATACAACGCATAATTGCAAAAATGACCCAAATTTTTTATGTACCCACTCCCAATCGGACCCCAACAAATGTTTGCCAAAGACCCTGTCCTAACATCTTTCAACAATGAGAGCAACAGATCATCATATGCAGAAAATAAACTGGCTGGAAACTAGGAGACACCGGAAAATTGTGCAGTCTCCTAACAGGAATATTTCCCAAAAACTGCAGCAAATATCTGATTCTGAGAGAAATTAATTTTTGAAAATCTTCAAACTTTACATACATATTTACTTTACTTTAAATTTTCAGTGATTTGTCCAACTTCACAATTTTTTACAACCCTGACAGGTGAAGTAGACCCCTGAGGTAAATTTCACTACTCCTTAATTTCTTTTTTACTGCTTTTCAAATTTTTCTATTTTTTACTACTTTACTACTTAGTAGACACCCTGTTATGGGAATGAAACAAATGTCCAAAAAGAAACATAAGTCATTGGTACTGAATCATATGAGTTAAATACTTCACATTTCATCATAACAGGTCTTAGTTTATTTGAGGCATCAGCGAAGGCTTCATTGGAGGAATTGCATGAAAAGAACCTTTGTCTCTAGCATCAGACTCAAGCAAATCTTGATGGATTTCACTCTCTGAATTTCCATAGTTTCATTGATTGACTCAAGGCTGTTTTCAATAGGAGTATCACATATTGAATTTTGACTGTTAAATGAAACAGATTTACTGAACAAGTCTGAGTGTTTATCAGGAAGTGCCTAAGAATTACAGGGACCTAAGAGGTGTTCCATTCATTTGCATCTTTGAATTATTATGATAATAATGAATCATTAACACAAGGTTTGGGGACATTACCAAGCACATAAGGGCAAATGTGAAAAACTAGATTCTTTCTTTCCCAACTTTTCAACGTTACATAAACTTTCCAGAACATCACGGTAAGAACAGTAGCAAAAAAAATTCACTGAACATATTTTCATTGATCCACTGTCAAAAGTTGAAAAATTTATTAACTCTATGGTTTAAAAAAACAATAGTTTAATGTACAAACATCATCCTCAGGCTGAAAATATACAAACATAATTTCCAGTCACAAAGATAAATGCAAATCTAACACTCAAAGCTACATCAGACAGTGATCAGTTTGAAAATGACAGCACTATAAAATGATCAGAAGCAAAATTTGTACCACAGCAATATGTACTGGTATGACTACATCTGTTTACCTTTAATTTAAAAACTCAATTTTTATCTAAAAATGCTCAGGTTTTATATAAACAAGGTCACATCTAATTTTAAAAGGTCAACTCTATTTTCAAAGGTTGACTGCATTTCCATAGTGTCAACTTCACATGCAAAGGTCAACTTCATTTTCAAACTTCATTTTCATAGGTCAACTTCATTTTCAAAGGTCAACTTCATTTTCAGAGGTCAACTTCATTTTCAAAGGTCAACCTCATTTCAAAAGGTCAACTTCATTTTAAAAGGTCAACTTCATTTTAAAAGATCAACTTCATTTTTAAAAACCTCAAGTTCAATTTAAGAAAACTCAGGTTCGATTAAAAAACCTCAAGGTCTGTTTAAAAAACACAAGTTCAATTAAAAAAAACTCAAGTTCAATTTGAAAAACCTCAAGTTCAATATGAAAAACCTCAAATTAGATTTGAAAAACCTCAAGTTCAATTCGAAAAACCTCATGTTCAATTTGAAAGATTTCAAGTTCAATTTAAAAGTCCTCAAGTTCAATTTGAAAAACCTCATGTTCAATTTCAAAAACCTCAAGTACAATTTAAAAAAACTCAAGTTCAATTTGAAAAACCTCAAGTTCAATTTAAAAACCTCAAGTTCAATTTGGAATACCTCAAGTTCAGTTTGAAAATCCTCAAGTTCATTTTGAAAAACCTCAAGCTCAATTTGAAAAACCTCAAGTTCATTTAATAAAACCTCAAGTTAAATTTAAAAAACCTCAAGTTCAATTAAAAAAGCTCAATTTCAATTTTAAAAGCTCAATTTCAATTTTAAAATGCTCATGTTCAATTTGTAAAAGCTCACGTTCAATGTGAAAAAGTTCAAGTTCAATGTGAAAAAGGTCAAATTCGATATATATAAGGCTAAGTTCAATTTAAGAAAGGTAAAGTTCAATTCAAAAAGTAAAGTTCAATTTAAAAAAGGTCAAGTTCAATTTAAAAAAGGTCAAGTTCAATTTAAGGGAAGTGAACGAATTTTCCACTGAATTTTTTGTGAAATGAATATAAATCCTTTCTGAGGAAAATAAGCTTTCGGGTATTCACAACATGTTTATAACATTCAAATAGACAGTTGTAGCCCTAAAACTTTTGAAATTTACCCACACCCCCCTCCCCTCCCCCCTCCATGGAAAATTTTTTTAAATTTCAATTTCTCAGCCAATATTGTGCATGGGGACAAATGTTTTTTTGATCGATTTTCAATCAAAATATCTACGATAACTAGGAATGGTTTTTGTTTATGCTAAAAAAGAAAAATGGACAATTATTTGAATATTAAAAACATAGTTATTCTTTTTCTACGGACGATAAAAAAATTTCTAATCAACTTTTTAAAAAATCTTCCTAGGATTTATCGTACTCACTTTGTTCTCCACGATGCAAAAAATCTTCTCAATAGCTTCAAAACTGTAGGAGAAATTGCCCGTCATATTCTATGACCCATATTTTGAGAAAATAACGGTCAAAGCTACCAGACACCATAGTGTAGAGTACACATTGTTTCCTTTATGTGACATATTTTTTCCCCAGAACTTACAAACTAATAAACGACTAATAAGTCTAAAACATTTCAGATAAGTCTTCCTTAGTTGTAATAAGTCACTACCACTTATAAGTCACTAATACCTGCTGCAAACTACAGAGGGCATAGAACGGTTTTTCCCATTGAAATATTCGAGAATTAACAAGACTACTTCGGTAGTGAAATAATCTCTGAGGTATTCACAGCAAGTTTATAACATTCGAATCAACATTTATAGCCCAAGCTTCAAGAATTTACCCACACCCCCTTCCCCCACCCCCTCCCTCCCACCCAAAGGCAAATTTCTTAAAATTTCAATTTCTCAGCCAATATTATACATAGAGACGATACGTTTTTTTTTCGATTCACAATGAACATATCTAAAAATGCTCAAGATTGTTTTTGATATCGCTTTAGATTTTTTTTTCAAAAATTAGAATACTTACTCCAATTTTTTATTTTTTTTGTAAAGAAAAAATTCTGATCAACTTATCAAAAAACTACACCGGGCATTTATAGTACTCACTTTGATCTTTACGATGCAAAATAGATTTCCTCCATAGGTGAAAAACTGTAGCTGGAATTGCCCCTTAAAATTGAAATTGCATCTTCGGCCAGAGCGAACAGCTGCATTTGATATTCTATGCATTTCACAGGACGCACAAACACAAAACCACTCACTAATAAGGTCAAGATACCGCTAAACCTCTATAATGAATGAACAGCTGTCTAAAAACAAAGAAAAAACTTTTGGACTCTCCAACCAGAGCTAAGCAGAGCCGCAGCTGGTCTCTCTGAGCGCAACTACGGGGGAGGGGAGGCAATTTGGGGGTAATTTTGGAGGTTTGTGTTGCCAACACGGGACAAATGACGTTTCTACGTGATAGAGGGAGGGTTTAGGAGCATTCTCAAGCAATAATCTCATTTTCAGTTTTGGGCCCCAAAGAACCGTTCGCTTCCCTTAAAAATGCTCTAGTTTGATTTAAAAATGCTGAAGTTAACCTAAAAATATCAAGTTTAATTCTAAAAAAACATCATGATAAATTTAAAGCTCCAGTTCAATTTAAAGCACTTAACTTTGATATAAAAGGTCAAATTTAATTTATAAGATGTCAAGTACACAGGTATTGGTAAACAATTTTAGAAACATAGGCTTTTCAAAATTTAACTTGATCTGTTTTAAAATATACTTGACAATTTCGAAATTAAACTTGATCTGTTTTGAATTAAACTTGAGTTTTTTTTTAAATCGAGCTTGAGCTTTTTAAAAGTAAGATAAGAAGGTGTAGGTAACAGTATTGGGCGAAGTGTAATACTAAAAATATGTTAATACTGTGACCTATCTTACTACAGTAGTACATATTGCTGTGGTGCAAATTTAGTTTCAAGTCATTTTCTTGTGCTGTCATTTCCAATATTATAACTTTATCTGATGTAGCTTTGAGTACTAGATTTGCATTTTATCAATATGACCAAAAAATTTGTTCTGAAGAATTTTAGCCTGAACATGATGTTTGAACATCGAAACGTCGCTTTTTATAGACTACAGAGTTAGAAAATTTTTCAAGAATTGACATTCATAAAAATATGTTGAGTGAACTAATTACTGCTTTAACACATGATGAACTGAAATGATTTGGTAAAGTTGAAAATTATTACAAACTAATTCAAATTCGTCATTAGATTAAGAACAATCTTCTGAATGAATAATGCTCATGACATTCCTCTAATGCTTGTATTGCACAAGTAATCCAGAACATAATTTGAGCTTCTGTAAAGACATTGTAGATAGGTAGTGGCATGTTAGCAAAGGCAAATCAGAAAGTAACTATCAGAACTTATAAGTTGGAGTGGGTGTGAGAAAATATTAAATTAAATTTTTCCCCAGAGATATTGTTAATGTCCATTTAAAGTTTGATTCAGAAATTTATCACACCTCATCTCTAAAAACACAGCTGAGATGACTCAGAATAGAATTTGTAATGTCAACACATATATTAAAACAAGATCTTACCAACTTCATCATTTTTGACTATTTTATGCAGTTGGAAACTGCTCTCTTTGATGCCTTTTCTGTAATAAGTTTTTATGTCTAAAAATATAATACTAATTTGCATGTACAAATAATTTTCACAAACAAATATATTACTAGAATGTAATTTCCTGTAGTGGTTACACAAGGTTTTACTTTCCACCAGAAGGAAAGTCACTTTGAAAATTTACATTTACACTCACACTAATCCAAATAATTATTATACCATTATTTTGATAATTGTATGATCCAATGAGATACATTACCTTAGTATTCAATGAGTGAGCATTAAATGCTTCACATTTCATCATGATAGACCTTCCAGAGCTTAGATTAGGCTATTATAAATAGTTATTAATAAATTTTCCCACTCAGAAAACAATTTGCACCATCACAAACACAAGCAAAATTGGCAGTAGTAAGTTACCAAAAATTTCCAGAGAGTAACTATCAGCACAAATAAATCTGAGGGTAGAAAAATATTTTTAAATTAAAATTTTGCTCAAACCATGATATGGCTGGCATAAATCAGCAGCTTGATTCAGCTATACACCTTTTTTTATCCACACAATTTTAGGAAACGCAGCAGAACTAAATCATAATAGTAATTTTAATGGTACCAAATAACTTATGGAACTTCTTTATACCTTAATCCTTGTTTTTATAGTATAGTAACTTGAATGGTAACTTTGATGTGTGTACACAAACGCACATCTAACAAGGAATTTTTTCTTGTGAATGCACAGTGAATAATTTTGAAATCTCACGTTACCAGTAAACCACATCAAAATGACTTAAAATACCAACATTAAAGAAATTAGATCTTGATCCACATATTATTAGCTATGAAACAATTAAAATTTTTAGACCTTAAATGCTATGAAGCAATCTTAACAGTAAACAGTACCAACGCTCAAACTTGGAAAACCGCAATGAACAAAGCGAACAATGTGGTGAACTTGAACTTGAAATTGAGGACCGACGGTGTCGAGGCCTTTGTAACGGCCTTCAATTCCCTCTTCAACACTCTGACAAAAAAAATGACTTCAGCACCTCTGTAACAACAGCGAGCAATGTTAGACCTTGACATTACGTTAAGCTCAAATGCAAGTTCAAAATCACGAAGGTTCAAATAATTTTTCTATGTTGATCAACTAGTTTAAAAATATTTCATTAAAAAAAACTGTGAATTACTGAAGGTATGCTTTGAATTTTTTTGATATGTTCGTTTTTAGTCACTTCACGTAAAATTATTTTATTAGAAAATAGGCCAATAAAGTTTAGGATTGTTACAAATACGAACGTGATAAACAATTGTACTCTCGTGTTCTAACTCTTTTAAAACGAGATATAATTCAAAGCCTGAGGTATAAAATAAGTAGAGCCTGAAATACATTTAGTTTACTGGAATCAAATTATAATAGTGCATGAATGAGATATTTAGTAGGAATGTTCATATTTTATATAGCTACCATTATAACCCGGCATTTTTTAACTTAACAGTTTCACTTTTAATATAAAGTACAAAGAGGTGAAATTACAATATTTGAAGCATTAGTTAAAGTATTTGAACTTCATTTAAAAATGTATAAAATTAAAATGCACAGATATCAAAAAAATTTTTGTGAAACTCTAATTGAAATGCCTAAGCTACGAATTAAAGTTTTCACTTTCACAATAAAAGAACTAAAGCCACAATTACATCATGTGAAGGTTACGTAAACTCATTCACGTACTTTCATTTGACCACGAGTAATACATAAAATACTTTTATCTGACTTGTCCTTGATTAAACTTAGACATGGGCTATCCATCATTGCCGTTAATATCAAATTATGATGTATGGTCTGAAAAACAATCGTAGTTTTACCGTTTTTTTCTTACGGCAGGAATGACAGTCAGAAATCGACGGTAAATAACGGCCATTTTTAGCGTCTAAAATAATCGTTGATCACCGGTGATATATATACCGTCGGAATACTTCGATAAACGATGAAAATCGATCGTAATTACCGTTTCGCCGACGATGAAATTTGGACTGGGTAAATTGAAATGAGCTTGGTTGAACGATATTTACTCAACTTGCTGATAAGGTGCTAATTTTGGATGCATGATACAGAAAATAAACATAAAAGGCCAAATCTCAGCAGCGAACTAGAAAAGAATTGACCTTGGCTATTTCAATAATGTAGAATACATTTTCAAAAATCAATCTGAGAAGTTCAATGTGAACTGCTCATGCAACCACTCGATGGACGTCTAAAGAAAAGAACAAAACCGTAGAGTAGCATGAAAAACCAATGTGATTGATTCCGTTCAGCCGTAACTAGGGTTGACAAAGCATTTTTTCTATGACAAGGCATGCTGGAAAAACATACCTCTGATGGGGCGCAAACTTATTGATATTAAAGGTTACAAATTAGATTAGATTATAAGCTAGTTTAAGCCTCCCTAACCGCAACCAAAAAGAGCGTATCGAAGAAAGAAAGGCGGAAGGCACCATTTAGTTTGGAGAAAAGAGAATGAGGAATCGATGCAGAAGGGACATAGAAACAGCAAGTTGAGAAAGAAGTTCATGAAATGAGATTGAAGGTGAAGAAGAGAGTCAGAGGTGCTGATAAGCAGGACAGAAATGAACCGAAAAAGGTTGTTCTTAAAATAACAAAAAACATTTTATTTCAACAAAAAGAAGGCCTACCCACCTCTCAGCTCATGCCCTCACATTTTTGTCCTGGGAGCGCTAATTCCCATAGATACAATAGTTGTATCCCCCTGAGGGGTAAAGGTTGCAAAGTTTACGACGCAAAATTCATAGCAAATAGAAATGGGGTGACGCAGTGCATACACGTGCACGGCACAACAGAAAGTACTTCAACATATAGCAGTAAAACCGTAACACCAAACAGATTAGTCTTCTGAAAAAACGCTACATTATAAGCCTATGAAATCAATGATTATTGTCGATTTTCTGTTTTTTAATGCATCTTACAGAGGATTTTCTTACGCTTCTATTGGTACCACTCTCCCGCGTCTACTCCAATTGGTACGCCCCCAAAAGGGGGGAGAGCAAGGGGGGTGGCGTGACCTTGACGCAAGGCGACCCCTTTCACCCCTCATTATTGGTGATGAATTGGGCGTATTTCTTTGCGGCAATGGCAATAGAGTTTGTTCATGGGCTACTCAAAGTGCTTTCAAATTCGAGTGAAACATTCTAACGCTTTGTAATAATTTTTGACGATTTAAGAATCCAGCTGTTCTGTGTACACACGCTTTCATTCATACCTCGACGACTGCCGCAGTGTCATAGCTACGGCTATGGCGAGCACACCAATCAAAAGGACTTGAAAAGAGCTATTAGGCAAATGAGTTCATTTTAAAATAAAACTTTTTAGTCAAAAAAATAAAAAAAATAAAAACATGGTAATTTGAACACTAACATTTATTGTCTTTTGATGTAGATTTTGTCCCATAATTCTAAAGCTACAACAATGGCAAATATATCAAACGGAAGGGCTTAAAAAGCGTTGCTAAAGCTCAAGAGTTCATTGTAGAAAACACTTAGTTTAAAAGTTAGGAAGCAAACACTTTTTTTTAGAAAAACATTTTTCTGGAAACTTGCTAATTGGTTTCTTCAAATGTTTTTCTTCCACAATTATAGGTATACAAGAATGGGATTTATACCATTCGATAGGGTTTAGCAAGCTCTATGCATAAGCTGTGCAAGTTTTTGAAACATTTATTATTTTGAAATTAAACGACATGAAAAAAACAGAAGTTATATTTTTTCTCAAAAAATTCCTAAGATTAAAAAAAAAAAAATTATCAAAATTCCCTATTGTTTATGTTTAGATAAATATATAGCTGTCTAAAAAGTAATTGCCGGTTTTTTACCTTCAAAATTGTAAAAGTAGATAGAATTTAAAAAGAAACATGTTTTTCGGGTTAAAAAAAATCCGGTGCAGATGCCAAAAAAATACATCAATCTAACCCAATAATACCCGTTGTGTTAAGAAACAAAGGATGTCTGAGTTTGCGGTATCATGGACACCGAATTCCTCAGTGTATTGAAAGATGGCCTATCATGCATTGATGTGTTTGGCATTTTATCAGGATGGATTCGGTTAGGACATCATAGGTTAGGGTAGGTAAGTAATGTTGACGGAATTTTTTCTCGGGTCCACCTAGTTAACGATGGCATTGACAGTGGAATTTTCACGGGCCCTGCTACTACCTAATAATACCCTTGATTTATTTGTTTAGAGTGCTCTCCTTTCATTTCTCCGTCACGCTCATAAGGATAGTAAAAATGACCGTATCTGTGATACGATTTCACCAGAGCGCAAGTACAAGAATATTTTTTATCACGGCTACTGTTAGGATGGATATATTTGTTTGTCATCCGCATCTGAAAAATTTGTTCAAGAAAGGTGTGGAATCCCGTCATTTTTGACGGGCCGTGCACACTAGTAATTAAATAATAATAATTATTGTTGCAGCATTTCACACTTACTGTGAAAACTTCAGTGAAATCTATCCCTAAATTACGGAGTTTATGGCTTGGGTAGACCGTCTCCTTAACAAAGGCCGGAGAATCAGCAAAGTGTATTTGTAGGATCTAAGTATGGATTAAATTGTAATTTAAAAATAAACACTGCAAAGAATACTTCAGAAGGAAAGACTAAGACGATGCAGATTAGGGAAAATAAATTTTCTCACGGCTAGACGCGTCAAAGTTCAATAAGTATTGTCAAAGAATATATTGATGAAAAACAGCTTTTGAGCAACAGTTCTGCAGTCATTTGAGACGACTAGAACTTTTTGATCGCACGGAGGTTTATTTTGTCTGCAGGACAAAAAAGGGGAAACTTTCAAGGCGGAAAACACTATTCCAACCATGAAACATGGTGGCCAAAGTCGTAGGTTTTGGGGCTGTTTTCCAGTTAATGAACTGGAAGCTTTGTGAGGGTTGGATGAATCACGGTACAAGATCAACGAATAAAAAATGTGATAATTTGAAATATTCTGAAATCACTACGACAGGAGTGCAGTATTAAAATTTTGGTTTTGGAGGCTCAACACGAAAGTTTTAAGAACGCAACTATTAGTGTTGGTAGAACAATTCAAATTGCGTAGTTTTTTATCGTGTGATTACGATGAACTTCACAGGAGCATCTTCTTCAATCGCTTTTCTTTTTTATTCATTCAACACAATCCTGTTTTCTATGGGAAACGTTTCCCGGTTCTTCAGTGCAAAATCTTTCATAAGACTATCGGTAAAATAATGAGAAGAACTTGAAAGTTCTTGAGTGTTTTAGTCAGCTAGGTTGTTTATTTTCTGGCGTCACAATTTACGATGGTAGCAGATTTGGGTAATGCAAAAAACTGCATTCATGGTTTTGAATGAGCATCAAAGACAGAACGCGAAGGAATATTTGAGGATCCTGTGTGTCTTGAGCTAATTAAATACATTTGGTTTTGAAAACAATGATACGGATGAATTTTTATGCAATTATTGAATAACATTTTAACGGCTTAATTATTTTTACGGTTATTCTGACACTATATTATCCTCATTAATTTCATTCATCACTTGTACTTATTGTTGTACAAACAACCATCTTTTCTTGTGTTACTAAGGTTTTATGAAAAGTCACTCAGCTTTCATGCAACATGTATTACATATATCATCGATCGAGTGCTTCACAAATGTTTCGTCTACTTAAATGTCTCTAACTGTATTAGGTTTATAACCTTGTAGAAAAGCTGTGAGGCAACACATGACTTTCGCTACTCAAAAAGTACAATTACTGAATATTTGGTCAGCATCACTAGGGGTTCATCAGAGAGATCTGCACACACTCAACTATGAAAATTATCTTCTGCTTTATGTTGAATATATATATATATATACCAGCCACTTCTTCTGAACATTTTCTTTAGCTGCATTTAAAACGTTTTCAGGACGTAAAACATTCGTTTGAATGTATAGTATCTGTAACTGCATTTAATTTCATAAATGAGAAATCACTTTTTTTCTTTCGAAGGTAACATTTATACATACACTATACGCTACATCAACTCAATTGAGATGGCAACTAAATAAAATGATGACAACCATTTAAACGCCTTCTCAAGGTGTGGGACAATTGTGCATACCGTAGGCCAGCAAATGGAGCAGATTTCGGTTAATTTTGCCTGGTAATTTATTAGTGCTCTGCTAGTAAAATTGATACGGCTTGAACACATTGGAAATTTTACGGAAAAGAACATATTTTTTCAAGTTTTCAGTGTTGAATATCGAATGAGATATAGTACTAATGTGTAAAATAAAATATCTTTTCAACAAAGCAGTAAGAAGTATAAATCAATTCTATTAATTGGTGTTCGTTTTGAACAAGATATTGAATTTATTGTTTTGTCCAGAAAATACATAAACAAAACTGCTGTTAGTATTTTGTGTTCCACTCTGTATGAATCTGTCAAAACGCGTTTCAGCTTTCTAACAGACAAGTTTGAAAATACAATCATCTTAGTACAATTTAACTTTTCCACTGAAAGAATCACCTCGTTCTGGTTCACTTGCCTGGAAATTTGAACTTCATACACGCAAGATGGAAAAGCCAAATTAAGTTTTAAGCAATTGCTCAGAACCCAGCTCAAACCCCAGGCTTACGACACCGAACCGTCGCTTTACGATGAAAGTCGGGCAACTTCTGCCGCCTTACCGGTGTTTCAGTACATGGCACTTTCCCCCTCTTGCTCTCTCTCTCTCTTTTCACGCCTCGGAGCCATACTCTGAGGCTTTGATTTGTCCTTGACCCAACTTGAAACATTACGTATTGTAATGTTAAAACCCCCCCCCAATACAACTCATGAAATAAAAAGAAGAACCAACGCTATGGAGAACATTTATTATAGCAAACGTTTCGGAATGAAAATTATTCCATCATCACTGTTGGAAGAAATAAAAAGTAATTACCAGTCATGAATAAGACGAATAAGGTCTGAATAGAAATATCAAGCGAAAACACAAAAAAATAAAAATATGTCCTTATCTAACGACTAAAGTACCACACAAAAGCGTATAGGCAATATACACAGTACATACAGGCATACACAATCATACATACACAACACACTCATTTACCTACACATATATATACACAGACACACACATACACACTAAGCACACCTCAGCATACCGCATGTTAGGAAGTAGGGGCTACAAATAATTTTGTCGCGCTGAAATCGTTATTTAGTGAAGGTTTATTTGTGAATATTTAAAGAAATTCTAGAATACGGAGGTCTTGTTCATTAAAGGATTTGCTTAGGATAGAAAAATTGGACATTTTGAAAGGGTGATTAGAACTATTAATCTTATGCTTTCGTCATCCCTACAATATGGGCGATAGGAATCGCAGATTTTTGTTGCCATTGTACATCAACACAGTTTAGAGGCTAGTGGTGTTTAAATCAATAAAAAGTTTTCATTTATTTGGTGAATGATTTTTTAAACCGATTCATGAGACCATTAACACCAGTACACAAACAAGCGTGATCTCCTTTATAAAAGACAGCTAAGGCCGCTCTGCGCCAACGGAAAGTTAATGATTTCGTGCCGCCCGTTCTCAAGAAGATTACGTTGCTTGAGTTTGGAGGCTAATGTTTCTGCATCCCTTTTTGATAATGACAAATTTCTCACCCAATCATTTAATCTTGTTTGATTTACCATCTGGGTCCTATTTTACACAGACGAATCCAAATGCATCCCAATATCATTTTCATCTTCCTCTACAGGTGATGGATAATCTTCTGTTACTGCACTTGCTGATGGAAGAATTGAGATGGGTATCTTCATATTATTCGAGAATGTTTTTATAGCTAATTCTCAAGCAGGATGCACAACTTTTGACTTATTCATACTTGAGATTTTTTTGCTTTTTTCCATACAAAACTAGCGATTAGAAATATGATTTGTAGCCTCACGTCACACCATAAGCACAAGAAAAGATTTGCTCTTCTGTTCAACATTTAACCCCTATGTGAGCCCCGTGTAACACAGTATAATATTTGAGGTGTACCCAAGCCATCTCTTGGTGACCTACTCAGCAACAAAATAAAAAATGCATGTATTTTACTCTTTTGATTGAATTTTTTCGTGGTTCCTCGGATGATATTTTCCTCAGAGACAACGAAAGTTTTCCTCGCGACTAAAACATCGTGGTCGATTCACGTTTTCGATTCATTTTGCAGATGTCTTGTTATATTCTCTCAGGAATGAATAAATTGAGCGATAAATGTTGAAAATATAATTATCGTTTCTTGTAATACTACTTTAATTTCACAACTATAACACCACTACTGGAATGATTTAATCTGAGGAGGTGAGCACAGGAGCCAAACGCACACAACGCATCCCTTCACTACAATGACTAAAGCCAAACTTTCCATTTGCGTATCAACAGAGTATGTTTGTTAGCCAAGGACCTTCCTAAGATAGAACAACTCTGATTACAGATTATGAATCAGTATGTTAAGTTCGGTGTGAATGGCATTATATTACCTGAGTTGCAAAACCTTTCTTGACTAGTGTCATTAGCTTTGGAATTACCAATGAGCTAACTCCTCAAATTCCTTTTCGATCTAAAATTTGATGTTACTTTGTGCGAGAAAGTCGGCAACTTTTGAAGAAGATTAATAGGATGGTCCAATAACTTGGGCCGGTTTTAAATGTGAATCATGTTTAGGTGTCAAATGATTTTTAATATATATTTAGATTTAACAACTTTAGTTTTTGGCAGTTTCAACTATGTAAAGAATAACAATCCAACAACGTGTTAATGTGATTGAAGCCTATTACGAAAATAGACGTTCAAACAAAAATGTATTTCGCGAATTTCGCGATTTTTTTCGATCAGCATAATCGACCAACCGAGAATGTAATTCAGAAACATTTTATGGCCCGAATTGAATACTATGGACGTTGAAGATTTGTGGTTCCAACAGGACAGCCAATGCAATAATGGTTTTACTGAATCAGAAGTTCCCAGGTCGCATCATCTCTCGAAACAGCGAAGTCAATTGGCCACCACGATCACGCGACTTAATTCTCTTTAGATTATTGTCGGATAACAAAGTGAAATCCTGAACATCGATTTCGGAAAGAAAAACGGGTTCTTTTCAAAAAAAGTCAATTCATGAGATTCTTACACACTGGATTTTAGAATTTTCCTAATCTAAAGGTCCTTAATTGATAGACAACCATGCGAGGCGTACTATAGCCGTGTCGGAGGCTTATAATGTTACTGTGAGAAACTGTCAAAATATCATCTCATGGATATTTTATACACAAAGAGATGGCTAAAAACTTATATATAATTTAAATATTTCTAGAGAATTTTTACGGATTCCTTGATTATTAGTTGAAATGAAAAAACGCTTAACCGGAGGTGACAGAGACACCGTCGTAAATGATTATCAAATAGTGAGAAACGTTAGTTAAAAAGTAATTTATAAAAAAACATCGCCCAACACGCACATCTACGTAAACAAACATACTTACAAAATGAAATTCATGGCTAGTCCGTCGTACGCAGAGAATTATAATTTTTTCACGAATCATTTGCTCATATTGCGCTTCATTTCATGTCTGTCCCTCTGGGGTAGTGATGAATATATATTTGAAACAGTTAGCGAGTGCAATAAATTCAAATACTGGACTATCGAGTTATTTAAAAAAAATAGTTTTGTGTTAACTGGTCGCAGAACATGCAAATGTAATTTGCCTTGAGGTTTTGTTTTATGCAAAAATTAAACATATACTGTGTGTATAGGTAGATATATATGAACATATATACATTTCTTCATTTGCATGTCTGTGTACGCATGTAAATACATATACGTATAGGAAATTAATGTGAGGAAAATAATAAAAATAATAAACAATCTTCCTCCTGCAACATCAGAAATGACGGCTGTATTGTTCAGTGTAATCGAGTGAAATTATGTGAAAAAAAAACTAAATGAAAAGAAAAAAGCCATTCGAAAAGCATAATAATGAACTGGTTTCTAATTTTCTAACAGAAATTTAAGGGAAATAAAGTTACAGTCTAAGAACAACAATAAAATACATCTTGGGTTTCAATCCTCTCGGTATTCTCTTCAACATCTTACGGACTTGTGCATTTGGGATAAAGTGGAGATACTGTGATAGCCGGATATCACTTATGAGTAGCAAATCTCTACAAAATTTTTGCTCGTAGATGTAGATTAAACAGTGGTTATTTATGCCATTTAGGGAAAAAACATAAACATATTCTCGGAAGGATTTCATGCATAGTAAGATGACAAGTCTTGGAACTCCTTCACTATCAGTGAAAAACGAAAAAAGAAAATACATTAAAAAGGCTCTACCGAAGCCGACTGAAACACCGTCGTAAATGATCTCAAAGTCGTGGAACAAGGTTATCCAAACGTAATTTATAAAAAATATACCACAACACTCACAACTAGAAACACACAAGTAAAGATTATACACACAAAAATGAATTTCAGAGGTCGTTCATTGAACGGATGGTAAATGTAAATACAAAAAATGGAAAATAAAGATGAGAAAATAATAGTAATTATAAAAATGACCTTCGTCCTGCTACATTGGGCTGACGGTTGTGGTGCTCACTATAGTCGACAGAAATAATTCAGATAAAATTAAAATGATTTAACAACCTTGAAAAAGATACAATTTCTAATTTTCCAACAGAATTTTGAGGACAATCCAGTTACAGTGTGAGAGCAACAATAAAAAAACCTTTTAGGTTTCTCGTCCCCTCGGAATTCTCTTTAACAACATAAGGAGATGCGTACATGCGATTTAATAGAGACGCGTTGATATATATTTATATTACTTATGAGTAACAAATGCGATATAAACAAAATGTTTATATATAGAAGACATGTGAACCTAATTATGGTTTTATAATTAATTAACCGCACTGCGCAGGCTAAGTGTGGAGTTTCCTCAGTGGGAAGTGGACAAGATAAGGATAAGCTTAGGCATTCCAACTTCGCAGAGTTTGAAATGCTGACTCCAAATAAGGAAGCAATGAGTATTTTTCAGTCAATCGGTCGATGTTGCAGTGTATTATTCCCTATGGCATAGATGCAAAATGACGTGACACATTTTTCTTGAATTCCTTTACAGTTTTAGAGATTTTTATCTGCTGGGGAAGCTAATTCCACAAAAGAGCTCTAGAAATAGTGTTTTTTTGTCCCACGTCAAATGAGCTGTAAATAACAAATACATCATTCCTTCGATTGTTTTTGTTGGAATGTTAGATGGCAAAAATTTTACATCTGCATTACTCTGAAGGAGGTACAGAGGTGAGCACACTTGTCCAGCTTTTTGAATCATGCAACTGCCAGGCACTGGGGTTTAACCAAGTTTTCTTAATTCTTGAAATTACCGTTGCATACCAATTTGGTTGCAAAGTTCATAAATTTTTGCTATGTTTTAATATATTAAGGTATATCTCCCCAGATAGACTGCAATAGTCCATATACGATAATCCTAGAGACTGAATCATCAATAACCTAGGTTCGGCGTCTAGTGTGCTCTTAATGCGATGGAAAAACATTTAGGTAAAGCGATTTTTTTTGCATATTGTTTCCACGTGTGGTTTGAAAGTCATACTTTTCTCAAACCAAACACAAAGATTTTTACCGTATGTATTGGCTCGATTTTATCGTCTCAAAATGTTAGCGTAAATATTTTGGGAATTTCTGATCGCATTCTTTGTTCCAAAAATAATGCATTGCGTTTTACTTTCGTTGACATTGAGATCGTTTTGGTCATACCACAATATCAGGTTCCTAGAAAGTTTTCAGCGTTGGCTTGTACGTGTTTCTTTCAAATCTGCTATCGAACTTGTCATGGCAATTTGCACATCATCAGCATACATTGATACTTTTGTGTTTGCTAGCATGGTTGATGAAAATAGAAGAAAATAGGAAGTAGGAAAATAGAAAACAGGATAAACAATTATGCTACCACTGGTGTGAAATTTATCGACCTGTTATTAGTTGAAAGTATTTCTCACATAAAGCGCAATAATTTGAAACAGGTACATTATTAGAAAATAGTTTCATTTTGAATATATTACGATTCATCTTAGAAACTCATTTCTTCAACTTCACAGTTTTGTTTCAACCAGAGTTTTAAATGGACTATTGAGAATCTTCTAGCTGCCCAACCATGTTAAGGGTTTTGAACTCACCTGAAATACACTGAACGTATGAGCACAATTTTTGCTCATACTTACTCATACTGGTCATCAAGGATGAAACTTTTTCCATCTCACGCAAAATGCTTCTCCGCCTGACCATTTCGCAGGCTTGCCGATTTCCTAGGAAGCAGCTTCTGGGAAAACAGTCTTAGGTTTTTATGTGGGCAAAAATCGGTAGTAAGAGCGCAGACCTGACAAACAAACAGAAGCAAACAAGCCCAGACCTCGTCGGCAAGACATCTTCAAGACCCCGAGCCTCTTTTTCTTTTGATGCACTTGCAATGAGTGTTGGGGCTGGTCGGGAGGAACAGCGAATCTACAGCAGCCAAAAGTCGAAGGAAAGAATGGAGATGATCGCAAATAAGCCATGAAGTGCGTTCCAAGATATTTACATAGTTTTGATGGCTATCTATAATGAATAGGCGACGGAATTAAGCTGAAACAATTATTTATTGCATTCCCATTTTAGGCAAACAAATATAAGAAAACTATTAACTTTCCCGGAAAAATAAATCATGCTCCCAAGAAGAGGCATGAGAATCCACGAACCGTTTCAAATCTAGAATGACTTCTGAAACACTTAGTAGTTTCAATTTGGTTTACGGTAGGTGCCGAGCAAATAGTTTGCTGTCACTTTAACACCAAATCAATCAAACTAAAGTCTGTTTCATTGTCATTGAATATGAAATACATAAGATATTCTGGTCACTCAGCTAGAGAAAATTTCGTGAACTTCATCACTATATTTTTATCATACTGTTTTTTAAATTTGAAACACAGAAATTTTAATTCAAAGTTTTAAAATTGAAGTGCACCATGAATGTGTGAAAGTATCACCTTCTATAAAATTCGTTACTACATGTGACGTAAACTTATTCAAATATTGATTCCCACATAAATTATTTAAGTTCTCTGTATCGTTACCTGAATAATGTAAAGTATATCCCTCATTAGATATTCTATCACTTCACGACTCACAAGTAGAGATGAATAGTGATATTTCTTTTTCTCATTAATTGAAAGTCACAACAACCGAAGTGAAAAATATACTGTAGAAGCACATTGGTTATTATTTCAGTGTGTTCATGACCAAAACATGGTGGAACAAGAATGTGTGTTAATGCACGTGCCTATTTATCAAAGCCTCAGCCCTAAACCCCGCGGAATAAAACATTTTTACTAACTGTTTTGGAACCCAATTCATTGGGTTCAAATTGGACAATGAATATTTTACCTTACAAATCAGCCCTTACTTCACAAACCAGCGTCGAGAAATCTGGTGGCCCATGGTAACGGACTACTGAGTAATTTAGTCTTGCAGCAAAATACAAAATGATAATAATTTGCAGAGGCTTCAATACAGCCATGTTACCTGAGGTAAATTGCATAGTAACCTTTAATTAAAGAACAAAACCACCATGATTTTCTTTGACTATGCCTTACCTGTAGAAAATAAACAAATTCATAAAGCATACAGCTAATATACCCACCGGAACATAAAATTTTATTGTATCTGATCATTTGAACATATTCTTGCTTAAAAAGAATGCTGCTAGAACGAGATTCATAACTATTCTTTGTGAAATTTTCATCAGAAAATATTTTAAGTCTACAAATGAATCGGTTACTAATCATACCTTAGTTCGTTCGTTTATTTCTTTACACTGCTCGTAAAAAATATGTCCTTATCCATACAACCGCGGTATGGAATAGATAAAAACTTGGATCTCCAAGGGAATGATGCCCAATCCAAAAAAAATATATATTTTGATCTTGTATGACCGGATACAGTTCTAATCGAAATATATCGAAGATCTCAGAGTCATGTTACAGACCTATATGGTATTCAAGTGAAAAATCTTCATAATAATTCATCGGGATCAAAACAAATGATACCGAGCGATCTATACTCAGATAATAGAAAATTCATGATATAAGGTATTGACGTCAATAATGTACATCATCAAAGTGTGAACCACAGGCGACAGATTCAATAATTTTGTTATTATACGTGTGTCAATACCGTAAAACTTCCAAAAATGTGAATAACAAATGCAAATTGGATTATTCACGTACGCTGCCTTGTAGACCTGATTTAAAAGCAATCTCAGCAGGTAAAATGCATAGAATTCCTTCTGGAAGATATTTTTAACATTATTAACGAGCCAAGAAGAAAAATTAAACCCGAAAATCTCAAAATAGATGTGTTCAAATATATGAATATTGACACTCTATAACACGCTCTCTATAACCTACTCATGGGTTTCTTGAGATGTGACCCATGAGTAGGTCTCAGCTTGCTCGTTCACACAGTAATGTGACCTCCCGAGTCAGAAACTTAACGTTCATGAATACTTAATCGAAAAGTAAGGACGTAATCAATTCAGTGTTTGCCATTTTCGCTTTTAAATCTAAAATTTATTTTAATTTGAGTTGAATGATAAGCTTCAAACAAACCTTCCTCAGAAACACGTTAATTTAGTTCATCACTGCTGGCAACACGAATGAATATCTATTTGTCATATTGCCTTACTCATTCAGAATTGAAAGAGCACCTCTTTTATGTAAGTGCAGTCACAAGAAATGTCAATAACTATTGACCAATTTCGCCACTGCCGATATTCTTAGTTTTTAAAAACAGCACTAAAACATGTGTGGTCTAACTGGAAGCGAAAATCACATGTTTATGACCCAGAATTTAATTGACGACCCAAAAAATAGGCAACACGAGCAATTTTCATTCAAATGAAATCCTTTTGTTCAAATATTGGAATCAAACATCTAGCTTCATGTACACGCATCGTGTTTAAAAATATATAACAATAAATACCGTTTCACTCTGCGTTCAAGATCTTTTTCATGAATGTTTAAAAATGACTTCTCAAACAGTAGAGCATAGGTTTGTTGCTGTTGATAATACAAATAAAAAGCTGCAAAGCACAACCTATAGAATCCTTTGACTTTGTATTCCGGGGCGTCCGCTATTTTTCAAATTTTAAAAGCTACGTTGTAGAATTGACCAATTTCTTAGAAAAAATACGGATGACAATACATTGCTACTGACCATTGTAGCTCTTTGGCATAGTCTCTACCAAATGAGTCATTAAATTGGAAACACTATGGAAGCTATAATTTTACAAAGATCTTCAGTCGAGCTCACTGACGTCCTAAAAGTGTGTGCATGCTTAGACACATTTATCCTGCCATTATGCAGGAACTGCATATAATCCATTGCTATCCGTAAATAATTAATTTGCAGTGAATGCAACTGCTGGTGAAAACCCATTGATGATTTCTCTTCATGGGAAGGTGCGGGTCAAAAGAAAACGAACGAGAGAGTGAACACAAGTAATTCTGAACTTAATTGATCTGAGTAGAAAAGGATTATGCTACGTTCGCGAAGAAAAGTTCTCTACATATCATGAAATAAGTTTTTCTGTCGCAATATTTTCAAGTTGGCAAATCTCTAGATTTAAGAACATCTGAAATAACATGAAAACATCAAGAAGAACTCAAAAAGTCACCGAGTTACTTATCAAGCTGAAGTTCTGACATTTAGACGGCCGATTGCAAAAAAGTCTTCGTCTGTTTTTCTAATGTAAATTTGGATCGTGCTAAAAGAAGAGCAAGAAGAGATCATTTCCATAGCTATGAACTTGACTAGGATTTCAGTCGCTGGCATGGTACTGTAGGCTACCTCAAATCGAAGTTTTATTTTTTGTGTTATCATTAGACCTTGTAATTGGTTGTGCGTAATTTGATGCACACCTGATACAGAAATTAAAAGTATTTTTGAAGCAAACAGCAGGTTAATTGTGTGGATATCTCATGCTCATTCCAGTATTTCATAGTTCTGGAACCAAGTTTCATTTTGTGAGAATCATAAATTTAATTTTCGTATTTATTTTCTTGACAAAATATACAGCTTCAAAAAAAATTTTTGCACTCGTGAAGATAGACCTTAAAATAATAAATAGAGTGACCGTGATTTTTTTGTCCATCCATTCGGTCCATTTGAAAATAAAGAAGCTATTTGTAATGGATAGGAGGATTGAGTGTCGTTTAAAGCTGACATGTCTTTCATGATGAAAGTGATTCTAGAAGACGGAGATCAATTTGACTAGATGAGAGAGCAACAATCTTAAAATCGTTTGAGAGAACTGGGAGGTCGCACTTCTCTGCCTGAGAGCGGACAGCAGAGCGAGGAGGAGTTTTTTAGAGGTAAGTTCGTACGGATGCTTTATACGGCTTGCCGAAAATTCATAAGCCTAACTTTCACGTAAATTTTCCGTTCAGACACATCTTTGCAGCCTACCGCACCCCTAGCTTCAGTCTATTCAATAGTTTCGTGCAGCGATATATTTGTAAATAATGAGTCTACATCAAAAGAGGCCTTAAAAAGATTATCAGCATCGCCAACAGAAGCGACATTATCAATAAAAGATTTAGAGTTTGGAATAGTGTAAGAATTGGTCGTGAATGGAGATCAAATGGAAACTAATAATTTAGTTAGACTGAAGCTAGGGATACAGTAGGCTGCAAAGATGGGTCTGAACGGAAAATTTACGTGAAGGTTAGGCTTATGAATTTTCGACAAGCCGTATAAAATATCCGTACGAACTTACCTCTAAAAAACTCCTCCTCATTCTGCTGTCCGCTCTCAGGCAGAGAAGTGCGACCTCCCAGTTCGCTTAAACGATTTTAAGATTGTTGCTATCGCATCTAGTCAAATTGATCTCCGTATTTTAGAATCGTTTTTCATCTTGAAAGACAAGATCGTTTTAAATGACACGCAATCCTTCTATCCATTACGAATGGCTTCTTAATTTTCAAATGGACTTGAGTTGAATTAAATTGAACAATTTTTTCAGATGCTCAAGATGACCTTAGAGGTTGAAACGTTCGGTTTTTAATTCTTTTGTTTGATGAAAAATAGTGGGTAATTTGAGAGTTACTGTCCTTGCCTTTTTATTTATTATGAGATCATGCAAAAGGCTAAACTTGAATCTTTATCAATTAAATCCTTATGAATGCAAGGAAGAATCAGCTGAACAATTTCTTTCCTAGTCATTGAGACCGCTAATGAAAATATGCTCAACTTTTTTTATTTACGTTGATAAGTGATTTCTCTTCGAACTATGAATTCAATTATCCTCGGTGGCTCGTCCACTGGGTCTAATAATATATTTTTCATTTTATTACGTAAAAAAACTTTATTTCACCTCTCCTAGATACGAGCTTCACTTTATTATACAGAGATACGAAAGCACTAATCAAAACTTACAGACTCTTCAGACATCTGTTCTGAACAAGTCTAAAAGAGAGATATAAACTCTGCTCTTTAACACCTGCCAAGAAAATGTCATGTTAAAATATCATGGGAAAACCTTGACTCTCTGTCCCTGGTAAAGGGAAAATTGAACAAGAATCCTTTGTTTAAAACTGAAAGTAAACGTGACTCCAAACTTGACATAATTGCAATATAGAAGACATCTCAATTAAAGAGCGTGAGTCTATACAGTTAGCGTCGAAATTATTCGTTCACCCCTCTTCTTTCAAAACTTTCTCGAATTACTCAAAAACTGTTGTCACAGGTATAAGATTTTCACAGAAGTGAAGCACATATTCATGACAATACGAAGTTTCTAGAACAAAATATTATTTATGAAAGATTTAACAAGCGGAACTTCAGAAACATGAAAAGACAAAATTATTCATACAATTGAAAACATCACATTTCATTGAGAAGCATTTACAGTGATACTTGTTTTATTGAAAAAAAATGTGTCTAAAATGTTCTTGAACATTCTAGATGTGAGATCATTACAGAAAATTGTGCCAGAGCCAACGGGGAGCCAGAGGAGTAGAGCTTTGTCATTCGTACACTAGCGCCTCGGTGAGAAAAACTAAGGAACTCGGTGGGGACCTCAGACAGAAGACTATTGACTGTCACAAAGCTGAAAATAGTTATGGCGACATATCTAAGCGTTTGAACATCCCAGGATCTACAGTACTATCTGTTATAAAAAGTTTGGTACTGTAGAAACGTTGCCTGGGCGTGGTCTCAAACGGTGAGAACTTCTCGAAAATTGTGTCGTGAGGTCAACGCTTATCCACGAGTGATGCTAGACGACATTGTCGAGAGATTGAGCGCTCACGAAACTATCACACAATCCAACGCTCTCTGAAGAAGGAAGGCCTACACGGACTCCAACCCACGGTATACATAAAGGAGGTAGCGGCAAACCAGTCTTTCATAGAATCGAGTGGTGTGTAGGGGACGTCATGGAAACGGACCAATAGCAGCGCTAAAATCTGGCAACGCTGCTAGCCCGAAATCTGCCACCACTGTTAACCCAACGAGTTCATGAATCGGGTACGACATCACAAACTGGCAGCGTCATTCAAAGTGTTCACGCGTCGAGGAGGTCGCAATGTCGCCGCTGCCTCGAATTAGAATAAAAAGTGTTCTTTTATTGGGTGCGAATGTAATTCTAAAAACCGACCTGACTTACGATATTTCCAATATCCAGGTGTGATTTTTAAAGAATGGATTGCAGCGAGTGGAAATGTCCAGTTCAGTGATCAAAGTTTCGCACCACGATGCGTGCAGCAGGCATTTCAAAATGAACGACTTCAGCACCATTGAAAAGTGGTGTTGTGCCGTTGCCTCATAATCACGGGCTTGCAGACCTGGAAGGTAAGAAATTTAAAATGTATTTGAATTCGATGTAGAAAATTTGGTTTTTGACCGATCTTTGCACTTGATGCATTTCTTTTAGAAATCTTTGAAACCAAATGCCGGTTCCATTGGAAAATGCTATTTACTCGCCTCGAATTTAGAATACTGGGCAAAGAAAATTAACTATGGAAATAGAATGTACTACAATTCAATATTTATTATTGACATCCGGTTTATTTTTATATTTTGTAGACCAATTTTTCATGAGCTTTTCATTCCAAAATGGTAACAAAATATTTTAGCAGAGTGCCATCAGCTTTAATAGTACTATGTAAATTTTGTCTGTTAGTTTATTAGCAAGTAGGATGTGATGGCAAATTATAATGGGTTCATAATAAAAACTTTATTGGTAATGTAAAAAATTTTGTTTCACTTTTAGATCCAAATTAACAAGGAGCAATCTGTAAACAAACGGTGCTCAGGATGAAACCTAGTTTGGAATGCCACACTCTAAAACTTGTGTTTAGTGTGCTGAATGTAGCTTACAAATAGCTTTTTGGTTATGTAGTCTATCTCATTTAAAACTTTCAGATGAATTAAAATAAATTCCTACTTTGCAGCTTAAAGTGAAGTGTTTACAAGGGAGACGTAAAATCTTATCTTTGATTTTTCTACAGACAATGCTAGTTTTGGTCAATTTATAATTTATTGGGCTTGCAGAATGTGCCCTAGAATCACTAAAGGAACACATTTAAGAATAATTTACATGAATGACGTTTTGCTTGCTGATGCATAATTTATGAGTTATTCAACTTTGAAGTTAAAAAATCATTGTATAAGAAAGTGAAGAAACCAACAAACCTAAACTAACCTGAAATAACTTTTCTTACCCATACCAAGGTTGATGTTCTCCCGCTAAGAATCTGCGCGTGTTCCAACAATGCGGCGATTACGCTTTCAACTCTTTAATGATATTCTTACCTGAATGTTATTAATGTTTTGTCTCAAGAATTACGCATTAGCGAGCAAAATGTTGTTCCTTTTAAACGTCTTTAAATGTGTTCTTTTATCAATTTTTGGGAACAAAATTATTAAAATCCATGCGAGCATTTAAGTATAAATATACTTTGATTTTTAATCCCTATTTTTTTTGTAATTGACACAGAGCAAAGCTTAACATTTATAGTATTCCAATTGCTATTATCAACATCAGATATAAGATGCAAATTGATGTTGCTCATCTTAATTTTATAAATGTGTGAGTGCATTAAAAATATATGAAACAACAAGCCATGCTTAGAAAATCATGTCTAATGTCTGTCTCAATAATTATATGCAGTGTCTTCTAGGTAGTAATGTAGTAAAATTTGAAAAATATTAAAAAAGGTGGTGAAAAATAGTAAATTTTGTTTCAGGGGTCACTTTACCTGTCAAGGTTTCAAAAATTATGAAGTGAGATAATATACTGAAAATTGAAAGTTATGTTATGTATAATGAGTATAAAGATTTTTAAAAAATTTCTTTCTCCTAGAATAAGAAATTAGTTGCTGTTTATGGGAAATATTCCTGTCAGTGGTGTCTACTCATTTCCAGTCAGTTTACTTTTTTATATGATGAACTGTTGCTCTCATAGTTGACATATGTTGAGATAAGGTCTTTGCTGAACATTTGTTTGTCTATTTAGGATGGGACACATTAATAATTTTGGAAACTTTTTTTGCAATAATGCGTTGGTTGCTCGTTTTTGTATCAAGTATTTTTAAGTATTAACTAACTTGGAACTTTTTAGAACCTGTGTTAATTAGTGTATTATTGACTCAAACTACTTATTATAGGCCAAATACTTATATTTGGACAACATTTATTATGTAAAAATTAGGTAGTAATTTTTTGGTGTTAAGGGTAGTGAAAAATAGCAAAAAAAGTATGAAAATTTGGAAATGAAATATCAGTAGACATCCTGTTATATATATATATATATATACATATTTTTCTCTTCATCTGTAGGGTAGTATTGTTCCTACAATCTATATTCATTACTATCCCAGTATTGATAGCTCATCATGGGTGAGTTTTGTTAGTTATTCTGTTAGTATGAAGGAAATACTGCTCATCCCCATCCATATCTGCACTGTAGCTTCATTTAATTTCATGCCAAATTTGAGTTCTGCACATTCAACCCATTTCTGCCCAAATTTTTTTAAAACATTTTTTTAAGATGATAAAGGTCATTTGGTTATTTCGATCATGTCTATAAAAAATTCTATTAAACAAATGTACTAAATATTTAAATTTCGAGACTACTATTTATAGTAGGTTGGGTTCTTATAGGGTACAATAATACAAAATTTTAAAGAACCTATGTTTAATTTCCTTTATATGCACAAACCTTTTTAATTTCTTTATTTTGAGCCAAAATATAGGAAACAAAATTAAAGTAAACAAACATAGGCTACGGAATCCAGTGCAGACACCTGGTAAAACTAGTTTTGAGTTTGATAAGGCATGAAGCATCGAACACACAATACAACTTTACATTTATAGCAACCCTGGGAAAGAAGTGATTTGCAATTATCAAATGCACATTTCCAAGATTGTATCTTTAGAGGAACAATATAATGTCCAGAGATGTCATATCAAACATCAGATATCACTTTGATAGAAGATCTAGGTCTACCACATGCCGCTCTTTGCTCTGACTGTCAAATGTTGGTACATGCAATCAAACGTTTGAATTCCAAGAAGAGCATACCTGGTTCTTCTCCTCTGTGCAAAACCCAACAATTTTGTATAGTGGCATCTAGCATCCAAGTGAATATTGCCCACCACCACTTTTTCAGTCTAATTGATACTCTGTATTTATTGATTTTCTGATCTATGCGGTCGGTGCCACGAATAAAATTATAGCACCGATTTATTATTTGTGGCTGCTCTATGGAAATAGCTCTCTTATCCCTTGCTGACCATCTTGACACTTGCTCAATTGGGAAGGTTGCATCAATATTTGCAGCTGTAGTAATAACTGCATTATCTAACCAGCGCACAACTTGCCATCTTATTTCACGAATTGAAAGCTGTTGGTGCCTTCTTCTTTTATTTTTCAAATTTCAGAGTGCAGGTTTTTGGCAGTCTGTTGTTTCGAATTTTACCCATATATCAATGAACTAAGTTTAGAGATAAGAGGAAGACTGGTGAAATAATTGTCAAATAAAATTTAAATGGCTATTCTTCTATCTTTTTTGTCAAATTATTTATGAAATTCAACAAAACGTTTTCTCTCTTTCCATGACAATTCTCTAATTCTTCTGATGGCCCAAATAAAGATCCTTGATATATTTCAAATGAGCTCATGTACCCTAGTCTTGAATTAAGAGACCAAGCCTTGAATCCAAACCGTATCTGTTAATTTTGTACGCTCGGCTTTCATCCAAGTCTGCCGAAATATTCAATAATTGATTTGTCTAAATTCTGGCATTGATTCATAGGGTGTGCGTCAGAAAATTTTTTGTTCAAATGTTCAATCAGCAGTCGCAATTTAGCCAGCTTGTCATTTTTGTTCAATTTTTGGTTATCAGAGAAATGAATGTGCCCTAGAATTTCCTCAAACCTATATTGTGATATAGGATCTGCGACTAGTGCTACATGCAAATCTCTTCCCTCAGACCAATAATGTCTACGACTGGGCAACTGGTGGTATCCAGACAAAATAAGAATCCCAAGTACTGTCCTCAAATTGCGTACTGAGATGTCATATTACTTACCCTTCTGACATACATACAATTTCATCTGATCACATATTAATTCACATATGCCCATTTGAGAAGAAAAATTCAAATTTTTGATCTACTGTTTTCTCTTTTAAATTTTCTGTTAGAGTTGTATTACTCTGGTCTTTCAACATCAATGGAAATTGTGAACAAATTTTCTTACTCCAGCTGTATGTGAAACTTTCTCTTTGACTTTTACGCTTCTTTTTCTGTGGCAGCTGTATAGTTCCTCTGGTTCCTCATTTTCATCTTCATTGACAAACACAACAGTAGCTGGAGCCAGCAATAGTCTTGAAATGAGGTTGTCAATGTCACCACCTGCATCTTCATCTGCAGAATCTTCATCTGAATCCTCATTGACTGGTGGAGGTTCAATGAAGATTCCAGCTTGATTTTCTTCACATTCCTCTAACATTTCCAACATCCTGTCCACGGTCAATGATCTTATAATATATATTACACATTAGGGAGAAAGAACATTTCTTGCTATTTTATCCTAAAATTAACATTGTATACAAATGTAATATTGTTAACCACACAAATAAATCAATAAACAAATATTGAAACAGTTGTCACATCTGCCCAACACACTATAAATAGTAGGCCAGGGAAAAAATTATTAAAAGTAAATTAAATAATAAATTTAATTCAATATAGATATTCATAACATAAATATAAGCCATTATTCACATTTAATTAAAATATTAGGAAGCTACCTCAAAATTTAGCTTATGTAATAAATACCTCTTTTAGCTGACAACCTGCTAGCAAGAGTGCCTCTGACTAAGTGAGACAGCAAAACCATGTATTGCACTCACTATTGCCAGTAAATGTTCAAACATGTCCACGCATGTAATACCAACGCCGTGGTGTGGGAACTTGCCCTCAATTATGCTTGTATTGAATTCTACACACATTTTAAATTTCTCTACTATACATAGTTTCGTGGGCTGAAATGGGTTAATGACTTTCTAAAGTACCCCATTAAGCTGTGTTTTAGGTGCAAATGGTGCAGCTACAGCCATTGTTCAAGACTCATCCATATTTATTCGTGGTATCTATGTTTTCATAATTCAAATTGAACTGATTCAGTTTGGTGGATATAAACACTGTGCAACATTTCTTTTTGCAAGTTGGCTCTTCAGACAAGTTAGTTGGGTTTGAATGTACAAATTAAGTAAAAAGAGTAGGCAACAAAGGCCTTCATTTTAATAGCCCATTTTCACTGTTAGTGTTTTTAGTTATATAATTGAGTCTGATAAAACTTGTTCATCATGGAGAATTGCATCACCTCTAATTGTAGTATAAATAAATCTAACACATTAATCCATTAAAACATAGATCATGTTCATAAGCTAAAGATTAAGTCCATTGAACTTTTGTTTTCAAGAGTGGTAGGTGATTCCTCTAATTTCTTATGGGTTAGGTTTTCTATTTCGATGTAATTATTTTTCAACATATAAATTTCAATTCTTCCTTAGCTTTGTTAGATTGTATTGAGCTCTTTTTAGTATTGAAAACTCAAACGGGCTCTTTTGGTGGCTGATAGAGGACTTGCACAGGCTCTTTTGGCGGCTAATAGAGGACTTGCACAGGCTCTTTTGGTGGCTGATAGAGGACTTGCACAGGCTCTTTTGGTGGCTGATAGAGGACTTGCACAGGCTCTTTTGGTGGCTGATAGAGGACTTTTGTTTTCATTAATTTATTGTAATCTTTGGGATGAGTGGTGTGGATCCAAGGGTCTTCAAAGCTGTTTCAAAATTAGAGCCTTGATCGGTAGTTATGCCGAGAACTAAGAACTCTTCATTTTCCAATATACTGATTGCATTAGTAATTATTGGTGAAGTCACTACGGGGTACCCAAGCGGTGGGTATTTCAACAATTTGAGATGTTGTCCAGATTATAGACTGATTTTCCCGACTCAATTATTTAGAGAATTATTAAATTGAATTTGAATTGGATGATTTAACTATTTGAATGATTCATTTCACAGACAAGCTAGTTGAGTTTGAATGTACAAATTAAGTAAAAAGAAAAAAAAAATAATTCAGAGATGAGATTTTCTTAAAGAACTAGTCCCATTCCCATTCTTAAAGAACTAGTTACGAGTATGTTAAGTCCCAGGGAGACCCATTAACCCATTTTTAATTAAAATCGTCTAAACGCACGGGGAGTTCGCACTTCTCTGCGTGAGTGCAGACTGTGGAGTGAGGAGGAGTTTTTAGAGGCAAGTTCGCTCGGCATGCTCTGCTACACGAATACGAAGGGATCTGGTAGATTGCCAAACCTATTCAAACGCACATTGAG